>WEIV01012994.1:323757-381991 GCA_013390005.1 Calyptomena viridis | reverse complement strand
GGCGTGGGGCGGCCTGGGGCCTGTGCGCTGCGCCGCCTCTGGAGTCAATTGGGTTGGAAAAGACCCCCGAGATCGTCGGGTCCAACCAATGGCCGAACGTCACCGTGGCGCCAAGTGCCGCGTCCGTTCTTTCCCTCAATATGTCTGCAGGGACGGTGACTCCACCACCTCCCTGGGCAGCCCATTCCAATGTCTAATCATATTTTCTGTGAAGAAATTCCTCCCACTGTCCAACCCAAACCTCCCCTGGAACAGCCTGGGGCTAACTCCTCTCATAATATCGCTGGTTGCCTCGGAGAAGAGGCCGACTCCTACCTGGCTACAACCTCCTTTCAAGTCCTTGTAGAGAGCGATAAGGTCTCTCCTGAGCCTGTTTTTTCTCCAAGTTAAACATCCCAGCTCCCTCAGCCACTCCTCATAAGACTTGTGTTCCAGACCCTTCACCAGCTCCATTTCCCTTCTCTGGACTCACTCCGGCACCTCAATGTCCTTCTTGAGGGGCCCACAACTGGTCATAGTACTCGAGGTGCTACAGCGGGAGAATCATTTTCCCGGTCCTGCGGGCTGCACAGTTCCTGGTACAGGAGGGGCTGGTTCGGGGCCACAGCTCAGCCCCGGGCCCCGCGCGAAACCGGTGCCTGAAGCGCCTCCTGCACGGAGCGTCCACTGCAGCCAACCTGGGGCTGCCTGGCCTTGGACCCTGGGACGGGCGGCACTCCCGAGTCCTACCCGCCAGCCTGAGCAGTGACACACGTGTGAAGGTAAATGAGTCACTACCGCGCCCTCCGGGGCACACCTCGCCCTCGTGCGAGGGTGAAGCGTGGCCTCCCGAGGAGTGGAGGGAGTGTGGAGCACCAGAAGCAGGGACAGACGGGAAGAAGAGGTGTTCACAAGCCTGGAACAGAGCGGTGCACGGCCATGCAGGGGAAAGGGAACGGAGCTGTGCGCGTTCAGATATAAACAGCGCCTGTGCTGTTGTGCTGAGGGGAGCTCGTTCCAGAAGGATGAAAAATTCTGAGGGTCATGTATTACCATGTATTTAAATGAGATATGAAGATACTGAATAAACACGATCATTCTATGGGCTCGTTTTCCCTTAGAAGTATATCACACACCTTTTCTTAGATAAACATGTTTGAAGTCTTTCATATTCTTTCTTGTTCTTTCATAGAACACATCTGTACCTTTTCCCAGCTTCTGAAATGAGTTGCTTGTTTTCACCAACCTTTTTGAATGGTCTCATATGCTTGTTTTCCTTCAGAAGTCAACAGTTGTTGATCCTACACTGTTACTTATGTTGTCAGACAACATTGTCAAACTCGGTTGATGTCCTTCCTAATGGTGATTATATGTTGTGGCTGATGACGCAGACAGGGTCTGGTAGAATAGTCTAGTAGAATACTTTGTGCAGAAGATATCATCTGCAAAAGCCATGAGCTCGGTGAACTGCCCCATTCTGTGTCAGCACCAAGGCCAGTATGTTCTCATTTCTGTTCCAGAGTCAGTGTTTAAACAAATGAATAAATAAATACCTTCAAACCCGAAGTATTCCTTAAACCAACTCTTTAGCATTCTTCCAAAATAACACTTGGCAGTGTTAGGACTCTCCAGAGTCACTGAGCATTGTGAAAACAAGATTAAATTGGCAAAATCAAAAAGATGGAGAAGATTGAGCAGACATAGTAATGTGGAGGGAGCTGTGGAGAAGAAGTTGGAAGTTGAGGGAACAACATACTAAGACTAGAGTTAATGAAATAAATAGGGAAAAAAGGATAAGGAAACAGAAGAGCGTGTAAGAGAATGTTAGATAGGAGAGGCAGGTAAAAAGTGAGCCACATTGAAAGATGACAAGTGACAGACAATTCAGAAGAAGCACAAATTCAGTATTTGGCAAAAAGCAGATAAAAAAAAGTGACAGTACTTCATTGATTCCAAAAATGTTGTTCAAATTAGGGTTTTCTTTTTTTTTTTTAAATAAGTGAAAGACACTTGGTATAATTAGAATAGACTTCACTATGGAAATGGGATAAAAGTAAAAAGAGTAATTAAAAAGGAAAAGAACACCTGCAGGAAATGTTTTTATAAAAATACAAGTTACTGGAAATAGGAAGCTGATGTTGACCATGGCTTGTACAGATTGGGGAACTGTTGTCATGGTTCTCACAGTGAATGTAGTCCAACCAGGGGCGAGACAAAAACTTAAGGTGTAACTTGGAAACACAGGCTGTTATTCTATACTAACATAGCCTGTTATTATATTCTATTCTGTTCTATAACCTTTATTGGATAAGAAATGGGAATTTTAGTATGAGAGCTTGAATTTTGATGAAAGCAGATGGTGCGGGAAAGCAAGATGAAAAGGTAAATTGTCAGCCTTGGTTCAAGAAAATGAGGTAGAGGAAAGTGGACAGTGGAGAACAAGCTGTAACAAGAACTTTTAAGAGCAAATCTGGCAAAGGAAGAAATAGCACTGAGGAAACTTCCAAAATACCATTAATGCACACCCAAGAGGTGAGTGCCCAGTCCCTACATGCAGAAAAGAAGAGCAAACTTTAAGAGTGACATTTAACTGTCACAGTGAAAGCTCACGGTAATGAGAAGATGAAGGAATGACAAAAGGTGCTTGTCTAGGCTTTTCTCAACAGAGAAAAGGCAGCTCTGAGTCTTCATTCCCAAAAATTAACTTGGTTCAGGAAAGCTCAGGGGAAAAAAAAAGCAGATGTTCAGATCAGATAGTAATTGTAATGGTTGTTAGCAAAAGGTCAGTTACTCTGGCTAATGCTGTACTGAAAAATATTCTAATATAGTTTCCCCTTTTAAATTTGTTTTATTTACATTTCTTCTCCATGGGCATTTTGTTAACAACTTGCAGTATTTTTAGAAATAAAAATACATTGCAAATGATAATACGCATCCAGAAATGAGACAGGTTGCATTTCATCCACTGAAGTAATGGAAATTTCATTAGAAACAGAGCATTCTTTGGTTAAATAAGAACAGCAGTTCAAACTAGCTGTGCTTGAATCCTTTTGCGCAATTTCACAAAAAGCGAGAACCCAACTCTTCAACTTTGTTTTCCTTTTTTCAGTACGGATACAGAAATTACTAAATACATCTCTTAAATATTGCAAAACCAGTTAGATTTTTAAACATGTTGCACAACAAGCTTTTTTGGGGAAGCTACAGGAAGAACTAAAATACAGAACACATGGAAATTACACATCAGCTTGTTGAAATGCTTAATGAATTCATAAGAATTTATCAAGACCTTTCATAAAATGCCTGTTTGGTCTAACAACTAGAGCACAACAAATAAATGGTATTTTTGCTTTTGACTTGATCTGAAACAAGATCAGACCCTACAGTCTCAAGAAACTATAATTTTGTTATTGTATTTCAAATAATACTCCTATGTTAAAAGGTTTCACAAACATCACTATATGATGACCAATATCACTTAAGACATTTGTTAAAGAAAAATTGGAACTAGCATATAAAGAATAATGTGAGGTCCAATTAAGCAAACTACTATCACCTCCTCTTTTTTTTGGTCTGGAAAGTTCCATTCAAAATCTGCAGGTCATATTTTTGATGAATTTATATAGACTTTCAAGGACTTCTATGGCAGCTATTCCTTGGGCAAAGGAGGCATGAAATGAGAACAGGTGATTTAAGACAGCATTTCGTCATGAAGCCTATCTTGTCACTTTACATGCCCTTTTTGTCATTATTTTGTGTTTTCAGGTTCTGTCAAGAGCCTCGTGGCAGGCCCATATCAAAAAGCTTCTTGACAAATGTGTCATTTTAAAATACAGAAGCTACTTCAATGAATCCATGTGTCCAAGGAGACAGCCTATAGCAAGTAGGGCGTTGTAAATTCAAAATCTTAGTACACACTAGCTTCTTCAACCACAGAATCACAGAATCACAGAATCATTAGGTTGGAAGAGACCTCCAAGATCATCGAGTCCAACCCATAAACCATTGAAGCTCTACTGGACATCATGGACACAATCCCTTCCTGCTTCAAGGCAAGTTAATAAGTCAATGGATAGGACACAAGATCATGTCACTGTTGCCAGGGGATGTAAGTGAAATCGAGAGTATAGTAACAGCAGCATTTCTAAAATTCTCCCTTTCCAGCTTGTTTAAACATTAACCTTGCACTCTGGATTTGCTTAATCTCTGTGTGTGTGTGTTCAGGGGTGGGGGACAGAATAGGCATTCCAGGTTTCTCTGGGAATAGTAGTGAACTGGGATAAAGAAACGTGTAATTACAGTTTCACAGAAATGTTACAGCAGCGGAAATTCCCTTACAAGGTCTAGTACTTTTCCTGTTGAACTCAGATTTAAAAGTCCTGTTAATCCTAATGAGCAAAGTTATTAAATCCATAGTGGACAAAGATCTCCATGGCAAAATGCTATGAATAAAGGAGAATTTCACTTGATGGTATTCTATAAATCTGAATAGGATGGGTCATTTTACTTCAGCACTACTCAGTGCAAGATTCAGGAGCAAACTCAAGTGGGAAAATGCTACTCATCTGCCAAGAAAAAAAAAAAAGAAGGAAATAGATTCAGGCAGGACGCTTCCTCCTTTTGTGTAATTACCTCTGCAAAAGATCTGCACTGCTAACAGTCTTTGGTAATAAGACAAGGAGAAAAAAAAAAGAAAAATAAGCTTAGTGAGTATCTGAACAAAGATTTCCTCTCTCCTTTGCCTTTGATTCCTACAGAATATTAGGAATGGTAGTGATGTCTGGAGCCCTGGACTCACCCAAGGTCTAAGTGGCCCCTGGTAGTTTAACCAGCACAGTGCCCAGCTCTGTTCTGGGAACGACTCCCTCTTTCCATGCCTGAACCAAAATAAGCTCAGCTACACTTAATTGGCTTCCAGCTGATCATGGCTCAGGCAGCTGCCTCCAAGCTCTGCCCACAAATTAACCTGTGCAAGCTCAGGCCACTTGCCCAGGCACTCAAGCTCCTCCCCAGCCCAGATGTGGCACCAGGTATTATCCAGAGCCCAGGTGCACTCCCAAGGATGCTGGAAGACCTTCTCCACAGGCACAGAAACTCCATCACAATGTGTCTCTTTCATAATGTAACAGGGAGAACAGCCATATAATTTTCAAACTGTGTAGTGACTTGGCTGGTTAGCCATGGGACCTTTCTTCCTGTGATACCCTTAGCAGCTCCAGAATAAGTTTTCCAGGAGGATGTCTAGAGAAAGGGCTGAAGGTGATTAAAATACCTGTTAAATCTTTTGATATTATCACATAAGATGCCTATTCATAATGTGTTTGCAACGAAGTTTGCACTTTCCACACTAGGAAAATGAATTTTTTGTGGCCTGAAATACCTAGCATCTTCAGATTTCTTAAAAAAAATAAAGGCATGAACAAGCCCTTCAAATCTTGGTGAGGAAACAGAGTTAAGGGACTGCTCCACCTCTCAGTGAATTAGTGAGGGTTTACAAAAAATCAGTTGCACAAATGAGTTAAAAATAAAGCAGTGGCTGGAGAAGGGAAGAAAAAAAATTGGCACTACAGGCTATTAAGAATACTTTTCCTGTCTCAACAGGAACAGGCTAGCTGAGAACCTTTACTTAAATTCTTCTTATGCGAATGTTCATACTTGTACTGAGATAATCCTTGTGGGGCTGATTCGATTTTGGCCCTTAATGTGTTTAACCACCTTTGTGTCAGTGAGACACAAGTTATATTGGAGCCATGTTCTTTGAATTGCTGGCATATTTTTCTACTAAAATGGAGAAGCTCTACTCAATTTCCAAGTGAAATATCAAATTATCTAACTTGGGAAAAGCACACGTAGAAAATAGAAGCTGGCAAATGAGGACAGCTCTAGCATAATATTTTTTTTAAACTTAAATACCTAAATTTGCAGGTTTCTCTTAGAGTACTTACAAATCAAAGGAGACCAAGCAGCACTAATGCCTCCACAACGCATAGAGGGTTCTGAGTAGGCAATTTGCTTTTTCTGCAAATCAGAACATTATATTTAGCACATACTGTAGTTTCCCTGTGGGTGCAAGGCAATAGTCAAAACAAACAGATACAAAGCATTTTAAACAGCATTTAAGATGACGCATTGCCTGCTTGAAATGACAAGTTTGTACATTGCAGGGTAGGGCTAGTATCCACCTCTCCTTTATAATTTGAAAGTCTGTGTTGATTTATTTTCACTCTGCTCCATGTCATAGCTATTTTGAAGCCTTTTGGGAAAAGAAAAAAATATCATTGTAAAGCAACCATCCAGCATGAAATTTTAAAGTGTTTGGAAAGGAAACTCAGGAGATTTCTATCTCAAAGCCCATTCAATCATCCTTTACTTGGAACTGCTTTTAAATACTCTTCTACTGCAATGGCAGAAACTTCTCCATACCAGCTTTGAAGCCAGATGTGCTCAATGTTCATTTTCATGAAGAACCACTCATAGCTACGAGGCCACTTTCTTACCACTGGGTGCCTGGAAGGACAAAGAAAAGAAAACTTAAAAGATGTGCCAAAGCATATGTATAGTTTGCTTTTTTCTTCAGGCTAGTAGGCTCAGCCAGAGTGAAACCTGAGATCTGAGAACCACCACTATTCATCTTCTTGGCCCTCCCTTGCTGTAAATTTTATGATCTTCTATACCCCAGTCTGAGGAGAACTGCAACACAGGCAGCCAGCAAACACTACCTTTCCCATTGCAGAACCCCATCTCTAAAGACACATGTTGTTTGGTCTCTAAGTAAGTGAAAAATAGTTAGAGGAGACTCTCTGAATGTGTGTCAGGGTTGTGCTTGTATCTATTCAAAGGAAACAGTGTTCTGAAAATGCTACACCTTTGGCAGCAGTTGTGATATGGCAGGAGAGCTAATAGAACTGGGTAGCAGGTACAGCACAGCCTCTGCAAGCTGTCACCTCCTACAGCCTTCTCGTGCTGTATTTCTGTCTCATTGCTTTGGCCTGCCCTTATGGCTAGGTCAAAGAGGTTCTCCCTTGACAGCAAAACTGGGTGCATATGTCTGGTCCCCAGGCTCCAACAGGCACATCTGTGGAAGCTCAGCAGTGATGCACAGGGTGGATACAACAGCTCGAGTTGCAGTGTTCACAGGAGTACAAAGGGAAGTGGTGCAAGTTTGGGCAGGGTTGGCCCAGTGCCCCTCTACCCTTGCAGAGGACCCCGCAGCAGAGATGGTTGGTTTGGCAACTTCTTGGTTTCCCTCTGGCTGGGAAAATGGGATTTCCCACTAATTTCTGAATTGTCCCCTTCAGCACCTATGATTGTGGCATTGGGAAGTGGCTTCAGATGCTGCCGGCACTGGATGGGCTGTGCCCTGGCAGCCTTGTTGTTCTGGCTCTTGCATCCTGACAGTGGAGCATTCTCTGCTGAGGTGCTGGTGGACTCTGGCTCACATAGAAATCTAATTTCTGTAAATTTTGTAAAAAAGAGCTAGTGTGACAGTGTGGTCTCATCTGTCTATGGTCTCATTTTTGCTATTGATGGTGCTCGCTGACAGAGTTCCACCCTAAGCCTTTCCCATAGGCCAGAGAGAACATTGCCTCTGGGCTGTTTTGGATCACAGCTTATCCCAGTTTCCCAGCAGTATTTTATTGACCAGGCAAGGTGTGCCTGGAGGACCATCCCTGGCAGCCTTTGTGGGAAGTGTGTGCCCCAGCTAAGGTTCAGGCTTTTCATGTCTGTAATTCTGAAGACCCACTGGAGGGCATGGGGGCACACCCTGTGTGTGCATACATGTCTGGGTTGTGCTTGCATATTTCAAAGGAGGCTGTTTGGTAAGTACTATGACTTTGCAGCAATTGGTACATCAGGAGAAGCAGTAAAACATGTAAGATCCACCCTGAAAATATTTGGAAGCTCAAAGGCAGCAGAGTTCTCCTCTGTCCCTGAGTAGGAGGCTGTAGCTGAAGAGCACTACCTGTCCTAAGGTGGGGTGGAATCATTAAAGATAACAAATACATCCTGGATTTATGGAATCTCCCCTTAGAACCAGGTGAAATATTTTCATAACCCCCAGATTATAAACTATGTGCCTTATCAGATTCCAACAGTAACTAATTGCATTTCCATGCTTCTTTTCCTCAAGGGTTAAAAGGAGGTCTGTAATTCCCAGCCACACAGGAGCCAACAGGTCCCAAAGTAAAGATTAGGGTTGTTACTTCTCAGATTTTCTGTACCAAATGGCCATATTCACATATTTGTCTCTAACCTGTGCGTTGCACTTTACTATGTGCCTGTTAGATACAGACCTGGAAAACATTGCTTGCTTGGCAAATTCCACTTCCTCTGGAGGCACTGTGACCATCTGTCCCATGAGAGTCAGCCTGGCACACCTTGGATCCTCTGGATCAATTACATTTTTTCTGTGCACAGAGAAAAATGATTATGAGTAATATCTTGATTTTTTTCTTAAGGGGTTTTGGAGAAACATGAACTCCTGCTCATATATAAAAAGCTTTGGCAAGCCTTGCAGGTCTTTTCTACACCCAGCTATAGCATTTGGTGGGTGGGAGAGATCTTGAAGGAATTCTTACTTGACACATAGCTTTGCTGTAGCTATTTGTTTATTCTGAATTTATGCTCACAAAACCTGGATTAATATATGCTGGATTGTAAAAAATACGAAAATGGCAGTTTTCCCAGACAGATGTTGAGACCTGTATTCAGGATTCTGAGAATTATCAGATGGTTAGTCTGTGCCTATCCCTACAAAAAAGGAGTATGAATACGTGTATTTTTATGTAAAACATAAAGTCTTTTCCTTGTGCTTATCCTAGAAACTCAATCCTTTTTCATTTTTTACCCATTTTTCTACTGCTTTACATCAAATAGAGAAGATCTATTAAGACAAATTCTCCAATTGCCTTCAGACCAAGACAGGGCAAGTACCTGTTGCTTTTTGGCTCTTTGTATACAGCAATAAGTAACTCCCATTAGTAGCTGCAGGGCAATTGCTGACTGTGATATACACATTACAAGGATATAAATCATAGGTAAATTGACCAATAGCAAAAAAATTGTGTATTCACTCCATGTAAAGGCTTGATCCTGGTGAGTGCTGAGCAGTGCCAAGTCCCATTGCCAGCAGTTTGAGACTGCTCAGCATCTCAGGGAACTATCTCCCCATGTAAGCCTGAAAAACTGCATGAGGAAATGAAGGCTGCATTTCTTCTTCTCTGTGTTTGATCGAAAGCAGCAAATCACAGTAAATTACATCTCATCTGTGTGCAATTTTACTTAAAGATCTTGGCTTGAGCCCTTTAGCCTTAACTGCGTGCAATCTGTGACTGCTTCATTTTTGGTTATAATTCTCAATGTGTGTCTAGTGCATGCAGGAAACATATGGACATCCTCCTGCAGCTAATTTAACACCTGCAGCTTCTCCACAGATGGTTATGAAAGACTAAGGAGCTCACAGGAAAGTACCTGCTTTGCTAGAGAGGGCCATGAACAGAAATACGCAAGGAAGCATAGGGGGCTGATTGATACTTGGCTATGCCCAGTAAGCACTTGGCACCACCTGTAGCCTGGCCTCCAAAGGACCATTTGCAGTCACATAATCTTTAGGATGTTTTTTCAGCATCCTGTTCAGTCTGGGGCAGCAGTTGAAGTTGAAGCGGGTGCTCAGCTTAACAACCTCTGTACAAACTCTACTTGTACTCTTTCTCCTCTCCCAGGCTTACTTTGTGGGAGGAAGGGTAGCAGCCAAAGATCAAGTTCAAACTTGCCTTTCACATCAATGTAAAATGGTCTAATTTTCTCTAGTAAATTTTTTTTTAATTGTTATGAAATAATGCATGAGTGATGGTCTGAGTATCTGAAAATCTGCATTCCCTACCTGGCACTGTGTTTATTTCTATCAGTGTGTATTTGGAGCGCAAACTTTTCTATGTGATCACCTTGGCACACTGGTAGATCCTCAGCACTAACTCACACTGCCTGCTGAGGATGTCATTTCACATCTGGCTTACAGTGGTCTGAGATGACCCTGTATCTAGGGAACACAGCTCCATGCCCTAGGGACACCTGTAGCTCCTTGCGTTTCTTTTGCATAGGCTTTGGGTGTTGTGTGGCCATTCAGCATCCATGGTCCAGTGAGATACTCACCCAAAAAACACAAATAAACATAGGCAAATACAGTGTATACAGCTGAAGAGAGAGGAGCCAAATCCCAATACAAAGGATGCCAGCTGAAAATCTGTGTGTTCAGCAGCCAGGGCCATGCAGATTCACATTCTTTGAACTGTTGGCACTGGATAATGGAGTCTTAAAGTCCATTTGAGACAATCTCCCAATTATTATCTTTTGTGCTTAATCTTCATACTGTATCAACACCCTCTGCACACGTTCATGTAGTCAACATATATTTGACACATATATTGATGAATGAAAGGGATTTCTCACTAGCAAAAATTCAATTCAGAAGATTGCTTTACAATAACTATGTCTCAACATATGATACATTTTCCTCTACAACCTAACAGTATCATAAAACAACTGAAGAGCAAGGAAAAACAGGAATATTTGCAAGTGTCTTTCTTCACATAGCTTCCGGGTAAGATGTGGTTATTACTTCCAGAAATTCAAAAAGAATTGCTATTAAAGGATGTCTGCATTTCACAGAGCAGATCAAGGTGATAGATTTTGGATGTAATCAGTGGCAGTGAGAGATTTTGGTCTAACCTTCTCCTGTTACAGTTATTTGGTGTTTTTGTGCATGTACATTTTTTATTCTGAAAGCATGCTCATTGATTTTGAGTAGGCAGTAAACCTGACATTGCTGTGGTTAAGCAGTGCTGCCTTTACTGAGAAAGTTTTGCCTGGTAGGATTAGCGGCAGATGTGACTCCCAATTTACATGAAAAGCTGCTCTCCACGTATTTGGCTGACAACAAAACCCACACCATGTCCATCCATATCTGGAATGGTTTTATTTATGTTTTTTTCCCCCCCTGGCTTTTTCCTCTGTTTGCAGTTTTCTGTACATTCTCGTGAGCCAGGATGCTACACTGATTGACGCACACAATACTATCTTGCCAGTAAAAATTATTCAAACTGAAATTTGCATATTAGAATAATATTCTGGAGGGTCAGTTTGTTTTTCTGGGAAATAAGGCAAACAAATTATTTGTTGAGATTATGTTAGGTGAAGTTTTGGAAGAGCTGAACAGGACAATGACACATTTGAGTTTAACACACTGTTATTACTTTGTTGGTTTTGCTTTCAGGGCTACCTCTTATCATAGGTTTTCTGTTTCAGAGCAGGAACCTTGTATTCTAATCTTACATTAGCATTAGTATTTTCTTTTTCAAAGGAATCCTTCATATTCTCAGGTAAATCTCTTTCTGCATATTTTTTTTTCCACATAGTATTTCCCTAATTATGTGTGATTACTTTCATACTTCTTAAACCATCAAAAATCACTAAAGTTACAGCTACCACTTCTAAATATTGTGAATATGTCTTGAGTTTTCAATGCTAATACCAGCACAACAAAGGTAAATGCAGGGTTTGCTTCCTAGTAGTAAAGGGATGTAGTCAGGTATGTATCTCATATTTTTACTAAAGATAACAAAGAGATACCAGGGGTAGATAGGTATATTTATTAAAATACTCCTCCCTCACATCAGTAGAGGTCTAGTCATGCATTCACTAGTCACTTGTTGCCTTCTGTATAAACACATATTCAGCTCTCAGTCCTTGGGTTCCTTTTATCTTTGCTGGCACAAGAACAAGTAGGTGTGGAGGGGTAGCTTTATATAACATTTGTGTGCTGCTCACTGGGAGTGAGGAGGAGGCAGAGCCAGGGCAGAGCTGGTGACATTGTTGCTCTGTTAAGGAAACCCAAGGTGGTTTCTCAGGCCCTGTCTTTATCAGAATGAGGTCCTCTGTCTCCCTGGAGAGGACTTCATGAAGGCTATGATAAAATATTAACTGTAACATTTGGAAAGCAGGTAACTTTCCACTCCTTGTGGAAGGAGACCAAGCAACAGGGAACATATTTATTTTTCCATGCTTATTTAAAATGCATACACTCTGTTGCAGAAAATTTGGAAAGCCAGATTAAAATGGAAGAAGATTCAGTTTATGCATTTTGTAAGAAGACAGTGCATTAAGAGAGATCATCTTAATTATTCATCTGATTTGTGAAGAAAGAAGAATCGATTGTTCCTGTTCCTCTGCTTACAGTGAGCAAACTAGGCATGCAGAGTTTGACCCATTCCAGTCAGTTCTCTTCCAAGCATGTGAGATGACAACATGAGCTGCATCCACTTACAAAGGTACCAACTTTACTGAGCTTAAGGAAAGACCTGTATCCAAGTGAAGTATGTTTCCCAACAGAGATGCAATGCCATGAAGCACACTGCTGGTGAACTTGTCCCACTTCTTTTACTACATAAGGCTTCCATGCTTTTTGGGTCATGGTTCAAGAGTGGTTCAGAGTAAAGTGCCACCTACTCATTAAATTGTTTACTACACTAGCCATCTCTTGGAGTTCAATTAGAAGGTTCTTATCTGTCCAAGTTCAGATGTGATAAACCCATAGTTCAGGCTGCTGTGGTTATATTGGCACATAAGGTGATCATGCTGGGTCTTGGTTAGGATTCCCTTTCACAATTGAGATCTCTATTTGACTGACTCCTCTCTGTCTCCTGGTTTCTGACAAAAAGTACCCCTGAGTACTATCTTCATTCTCAGCCTCTGCAATCCGTTAGTCAGGTGACCCAGATCACCACAGATCAGCAGTAAAAGCAAAATAAGAGTTTGGGAGGCACCTGGGAAGGAAAGCCAGGTGTCACCAAGAATTGGAAGTGGGAATTGGTAAGAGAAAGACGGGAAGGTTCAGTAGTGTTCCAGGGTCTGGGGGCAGAAGCAGGGGTCTACAGAGAGGAATCCCTCTTTTTTATTTATTTCCCACCCTCCTTTTCCTTCTCCTCCACCCCCCTGAAGAAATAAGACCTTCCATCCTCCCTGTCAGGACACACAAATCCTTCTCATATCTCCTGAACACAGTACTCCCTGCTCTGTGAGAAATCACTGCTCTTATCCCTCTACTTCTTGAGCAGAATGGAAGAGAAAACAAGTTGGGAAAGAGCTTTCTCCTACTGCAGAAAAGGAGAGAGAGACAGTGAAGAAGAAAGACCCAGAGAACAGTTTTTTTCTACTTTAAAGCACACAGCTCATGTGTGGCATAAGGGCAATGACTGCCTCCACATATCCTAATCTCCCCTGGAGCGGCAGCAGTGGTGCAAACCCATGTAATTAGGAGGTGGGGACTGGATGCTGACACAGCTCATCCCTGTCCCCTCCCATGGATGCGAGGTAGGCGCCCTGTCACACCCTGCATAGGGCTCCTCTTTGCATAGCCCCAAACTGGGCACAAGATGAAAAAGCAGAGTTATTTTCTAGTATATACAATGCATTATAGGATTTTTGTCCCCTAAAATCTGCACAAAGGAAGGGAGGAAATGCTGTGTCCTTAGAGAATTACTGTAGAGTGCCTATAATTTTGATTCATAAATGTGATTTATTTTGAAAAGTAAGTTATCCTCCTCATGCATTTCATTTGCTCACCACTGACTACCAGAGTCTCTGAAGCAGAAAGAATGTATTGGTGCTGCTAATCTGCGTGGCATGAACGTCAAACAAAATCTCTGATGAAAGCAATTCCATAATCTGAAAAGCTGTTGCTGGCCTTCAACCGGATATGGCTGGGCAGTTCTACCCTGCTCTGATCTCAACAAGAATTTCTTTAACAGCCGTGTTTGGGAGCCAGCAAAGATAGTTAAGCATCTCTGCTTTTGGAAGAGCTCATCTGTTCTGAATCTGAAGACAGGTTTGGGAGCTGAAGAGCATTGATATAGTGGCTATTTTGCATCTAAGTGAGCTTGTATTCATAGTATATCTGTTTTCATGTTTTAAATAATTTCACTCTTTCTAGAAGATAATCCTCCCTAACTACAATGTGTTAAGTGAAGCCAGTCTGTTCGTCTGTCTTCATTGACAATAACAACTCATTTCTTCAGCTGAACTCTGTGTTTCAGACAGGAAACTTTTATATAGTTTAACCATAGACAATTCACAGGGTAAAAAAAAGAATCACAGCATCAACTATTTCTGTGAACAGATTTGGAGGAACACACACTACTTCACTAGAAAGAGATTTTAGGAAATTGGTTATTTAAGAATACAGGAAGAAAATAGTAATTTAGAGCTGTACTGTGTGCATTGGGTCATGATGATAGTAGGTTTCATGTTTGACTTTCTAACTTGGTATCTTCATGATTTTTTTAAACACAGATTTTTGAGGAACAGCTACTGACATAATTATTTGCATATGGTTAAAAAGAGCCAATATAAATACCAGAAATAGAAATGTGTCTGTGCCACAGAATTGGGAAGTGGATCTCAAAAATTGATGGATGTCTGAATTCAGCTTTTGTCTTCTGCATGCGTCATTTCTCTTTGTGTGAAGGTTCAGCACCAAGTTTGTTATATTAATCCATGCATTAACAAACAGTCACTTCCCAAAACAGGGGGTAGTTATAGGTGCCTTGGCCATCTGACATCTCAAGGGTTGTGCCTGCCACCTATGGCAGACTTATTGTCTCTCAGGATTGCCCAGGGAATGAAGTTGGATGTTTGTGCATGCTGCTGATCCACCACGCAGCAGGAACCCTAACCCACCAAATTCCTCTTCTCTCATCATGGCCTGATGGTATCCAGAAGCACTGGAGATGCTCAGCACTTCCTGTCAGCATTTTCAATGCAGAGTTTAGGAAACCTATAGCATTTAGGAACCAGCTTATGACCACTGAACACATCTGTCTAATCGTGCCAATCTGCTAACTCAAGCATCAGATGAGTATAGTGGGTAAAATGGCTCTGATGGAGTCACCCCTGATGGAGGTCATAAATCAGAAGAGGAATCTGAACCCCTTAAAATCACTCACAGTCTGCAGTGTGGATTTAAAACACCATTCTCCAAACTAATAGCAAAAGAAAACCGATGGTGGACTGACCCCGAAACCCACTGCTTTTATCTTGTATGAAAACCAGTTCATGGCAGCTGTGTAACTGCTCCTTCTCTAAGAAAGCTGCAGTGGGTCCCTATGAATGTGCTGAACCTGATGTCAAGGAGCAACACATGTTTAAAATTAATTGCCTGTTTTCCAGACTGCAGCTGTAATGAGGCAGAACCAAGAGCTTACTTGGAAAGAGGGATTCTCTGAGCAGCCAGTGTGTTGGGAAATGTGTTTAGAACAATAGCTGCTCTATTCTTTAATGTTGGGCTTGGTCTCGCTCTCTCTGAAAGCTGCAAGAATGGGACTCAATCTTTTCAGCTTGTCTGTGGCAGAGACATACCAGCTTAGTCTATTTATATCCCTGAACCATTTAATTTTTCTTGCCTCTATTATCCATTTATCGGCCTCAGATAAGATGCTATGCAGTTGGTAACAAATGCTGTCTCTATCCTGGCCATCAGAGAGCCTCCACAGAGAGGGGCAGCCTGTCTCCCTCTGGGAAATGGCAATGTCTAGGTCAGAGATGAGGAATCCAGACTGTAGCTGCAACACTAAAATGTCTTGCAATTAGTGCCTAGTCAGATGCATTGCAGGTCTCTTTCTTTCATTATTAAATGTTATCTCCCTTATTAGTTTAGGGTTTTCAAATTTTCTTTCCAGCTGATTAAATATTAAGTCTGGAGCACCAAAAAGGCCATCTGTATTTCTCACATCCTTGAAAGTGAAAATATTCATTGTCAAGGTTTGGAACTTGAGTCTGTTCTGAAACAAATCAAATGAAATTTGTTACTAAATAAATTTAATATCAAATTGGTGTACACAAATCACTTGAAATTCATTAGATACAAGAAGACTATTGAAATGTCAGCTATGTTTTCTTTCTAAAGGCCAGAGATTTCTTTTGCATGCAATAGGTCAGAAGTATTTTTCAGGAGACTGCCAAATACTCCGAGGAGCACTGACTACAGGCACTGATCAGCTTTCACATTTATTTTCATTCTTGCAACTCAGAGTAGGTTAATAATGTAATTCTAATAAAGTTCTACATGAAAACAAGCTACAAATGCATTGCTGGCATACAAGGACATGAAGTTTCTCACGTAGGACATGATTCACTTAGCTATTTTGCATAATTATTTTGAAACCAAAACAATTAATGATGCACTCGATGAAGAGAACGTCTGACTAGAATGGCACTTTCCTTTGCAAAGAAAACCTCAAAGATACTGTTTTAATACTAGTAGGACCTGAGGTCTCTTGGAACAAAAGGTCTTACCTCTTGTATAGTGTGAGTAAAGAAGGCTTTTGCTATACAAAACTTGAGCCACCACATAAAGCTCTGCACTAAGGATGCTCTGTGCTGTTTGCATGGCACTGCTTGGCTATCTCAGCAGGTCATGTGCACCCTGAAGCTGGGGACAGGTCACCCCAAGCACTGGCAGCAGGGCCTGGACACGTTTGTTTTCTTCACTGTCACACTGCCCTCAGAAGCCCTTTCTGTGGGGTAACAGTAGGATGGTGTGCAGGGCTGGAATTTTACATGTTGCTATTTTAAATGTAAAAATCACTCGCATATTGCTAGTTTAAAATATAAATGAATTTCTGACCCTGGTTATAGGGGAAAGGAAGAGAATAAAGTTAAATCCCAGTGCCCACACGCTTCCTGTCTGTGAGGCGCCACAAAACTTGCTCACATTTTCATGAACAACACAAACTACAGACAACAAATATCCCAACTTTTCGTTGTCCATATTGCTTGTTCTCTGCACTAATGCCAACCACTATCTGTTCAAGATGAGAACTCTAGAAATAAAGAAAAGCAAACTGAATGTAAGAACAAAATAAATAATGCAAGGGGCACTGATCAAACTCTGAATCTGTGTACTCAATTCAATAGTAAAGCTCAATATTTAGAGTATGGTTACATGTTAAAATGAGGATATTCTATTTTCCTCCACTTTCTTTTTCCTTTCCCCTCTCCTTTGCTCTCCTCTGGCTCCTGGAGAACTGGTTCAAGTTACTAAGCCACTAGAAATCCCATCCAGAAAAAAAAAAAAAAAAAGAAGAGGTTTCTGCTGGGTTACTGAACTAAAATAGGCCCACCATATGGTCAGCTAGAGGGAGGGGGTGGGATTGCATGGACAGAAGTGGCAGTGGCCACAGGAGGAAGGGAAGAAGAATTGGCATAAAACCTTATTCTCACTGTCACACTAATTTTCTTCAGATTTATGTTTCAACTCAGAGTGAGGCAAAGCCCACTGAGTGGCACGTGACTGGCAGTAGGGAGGGAGAGTAGGGATGTAGTGACTGGTAAATAGTTTGGCCTAAGCTGTCTTGGAAATCCAAGTTGAGCTTCTTGTCGGTGCCCAGAGAATTCTTCTCACCAGAGAGCACAGTCTCAGGCTGCAAAGGGGACTAGAGAGGCAGGTTACAGAATCCAGGTTGCCCTGGCTGCATATAAACAGCAGCAAATATCTGGCATACTGAACAAAAAGGCAGTGGTTTGAAAATTAATAGTCAATTAATAAAAAGACATAGAATAAATATTTTCAAAGCTTTGTGATGCATATGAATTTCGTATTTCTATAAATCATCTTTTTTGGTGAACTGGCACTTCCCAAACAGGTAAATCAGGCAGTGATTTTGCTAAACCATAAAAGACTTTCAAGAGTGGCTGTTTAAAGTTAGGGATTAAAGGCGACACTTAAGTGCCTAAATGGGTGTGTAGTTTTCAGAAGTGCTCAATGCCACCACTTATCATCAATGGAAGCTGCTCTGAGTCTGGAGCCTCTGAAAATAGAGCATTGAGTAGTAGGACATAGGACTTATAATACATTTTTAGGCCCATCGTCTGGATAGTCAGCTTACCACTTGACTGAATGAAAAAGCTTAGAAAGCAGGAATAAACACCATTAGCCTGTATCCAAAGAACAGATATATTTATTTTTTACATGATAAATCAAAATATTAAATTAAATAATTAAAGATGATATTTAAGGAACAAGCAGAACCATTCCACTGTTAACTTCACCACTCTATTGATCTCCTCAAGCATTCAAAGCTGAATTACCTTAAGAAATGTGGTGATGGAAGATTCCTATTAGGTGTTTGACACTGTCAGAGGAAGCTATGATTTCCACTCCTTGGGAATAGAATGTCAGCTTGAAATTACTTGTACTGCTTAGGACTAAGAAATATTTCATTTTTCTACCATGTAACTCTTCAGAAAACAGTATGTACTGGAGACAAATACAGATAAGTGTAACAGTAATGTTTTATATTTGCCAGTCACTGCTTTTCCCAAGTGCTGTTCTCAGCTAGTAGGCTTGAGAAGTGGAATGATACCCAAGGCAATCTCCAGCTGGGGAAACCTGCTCTTAAGATGAAACCTCTCCTACCCGAAAGAGGACCTTAAGTTAAGGTAAAACCTGTTAATGCCATTTCTTTCTGAAGGAGCCTGTACTTTCCAGTTCTCTCTCTCTTCCTGGAACATTTAACTAACTGGAACAGTTAAGATCTGCTTTGGTAACAGAGTCCTGTCTGACACTATTTTGGTGTCGTGCCCCTCCTGGCATAAAGGGGCCTTTGTAAATATCACTTCATGCAAGGTTGCCCCAGCCAAGTATGCCACATGTTTGACCATAAACAAACCTATGTTAGAGATAAGTCTTTTTCAAGGAGAAAAGAATGGAGGGGAAAATTGAATCATCTTTGAGCTTACATTTTACACATGTTAAGCTTCAGCAAGCTGAAGTTATTCATTGTACATATAGAAAGACATGGACTTCTTGGAGTGAGTCCAGAGGAGGCCACAAATATGGTCACAGAGCTGGAACACCTCTCCTATGACGACAGGCTGAGAGAGTTGGGTTTGTTCAGCATGGAGAAGAGAAGGCTCCAGGGAGACCTTATAGAACCTTCCAGTAGCTGAAGGAGTTGACAAGAGAGTTGGGGAGGGACTTTACATAAAGGCATGTAATGATAGGACAAAGAGGAATGGCTTTAGACTGAAAGAAGGTGAGTTTAGATTAGATGTTAGGAAGAAATTCTTCACTTGTTAGAGTGGTGAGACACTGGAAAAGGTTGCGCAGAGAAGCTGTGGATGCTCCATCCCTGGAAGTGTTCAAGGGCCAGGCTGGATGGGGCTTTGGGCAACTTACATGGCCTTTAAGGTCCCTTCCAACACAAACCATTCTGTGATTCTAAGATTCTATGATATGATTAGGAAGAAGTCAACTCACTGCTCTGGAAAGAAGAACCTGTGACTGGATGTAGATTGGTAAACCTAACACCTGGCTTCCTTTATGTGTGCAGTCATTTACTGACTGTTTATGATATACAAGGTATCAAAAATTTGCAAAGATATTCAATCATATCCTCTGAAGAAGTGGAAATTAGAATGAGTGTCACAGTCTTGAGTGTATAACTTGTGAACTGAGAGCCCAAGATCACCTTACAGGATACAGAGAGCTAAAGCCCCATCATGGCAATCAGCAGGGCTACCAGAGTTGTTTAGCAGAGCAAAGATTCCTGCTTTACAGTGAATTGTACAGCCTTTGAGACTCTATGGATTTTATTGATTAGATCACTATAGACTAGAATAGGATCTTGAACACCTAGATTTTATGTAGGCATCTCCAAGAAGAGATTAAAATTTAGGTATGTTTGCAAGCTGAAAGCCACTCCAGCTGTTGATGCTACAATATACTTTAGAGACATCTCTGCTTTTCTCTACTATGCTTTACCAGGGCAACTTACTGCAAAACAAACCTAGGAAGGAGCATGTAGCTGATGGTGAGAGCCAAAAATAAAAGCAAGACATTGAAGGTGGGGACCCAGCATTATTTTCTGAGGCCTCTGTTCTCACTGAAGGTGGTAGTTGGCAGATAAAACTGTTACCTGCAGACATTTCCATCTGCCTCTGGAAGGGTCAGAGAAGCCATGGGATTCTTCAGGAGATCTGTCACAGTGTTATCCTTTGGTGTCACATAAAAGAAAGGGATTCCAGTGCTGTTATTGACGGGACCGTCGCTGAGAAGTAAACAGTTCCCATAGGGCATACCTTGGATCTGCAAAGTCCAAATAAGCAACTGGTTACATCTTTGCACACAGACAGTTTACAATGTGGGAGATTCCCACAAGGGCTCTAGCAGAGATGATAGCCAGCCCCACTGCTCCCACTTTCTGCTGTCATCATGGGACAACACTTCTAAACTAATCTATCTGCTCTAAATTAGTTCTGTCATGGTTCTATGAAAACAGGTCTCTCCTCCATTTCTGTTTTCCAGTCCTGTCCATGACACCACAGAGACATTTTCTCTTCCATGACCTTAGGGAACTACCAAATTAAAAACGTTTAAGTGCATTAAAATCAATGCCATTAGCATCAAGAAATGTTTACTTTAAACCAGTGTTGATATCTTTCCTCAAACCCAAAAGGATATAGAGCCTCATTCAGCCTTGATTCAGCCTCTTTACGCTAATTTTGCCTTCCCTTTTGGCTTGGACTTGCAATGTCATTGCATCAATTTGCCAAGATGGAGAAAAAAGCCTTTTAGCTACAATCATGTTTGAAGTCAAACTGGACATCAGCTCTACTTCCTGGGCAGGAACTGGGAGGGTGTGGGTTTTAACCACCAAGCCAGCCAGAGTAAAACCTCCTCTCATGGCAGAGGGACACCAAGGAGACAAGTTTTCAAAGTTTTCTCCCATACACTGACCTGTGTACACAAAGTGGATGTAACACATGCAAAAATGTCCTTGCCCAGTAGTGACATTCATTAATAGTTTCCATAATGATTTATATTCCTACTTTGCTTTTCATGCCATTATAAATAGCAATGACAGATACTTAATAAATTACTGGGTTTTTTCATGTCTTCTTTCCTCATGGTCTATTAGATTTTAAATAGTAAAATTATTAGTCAACATTAATTCAATGTAAGTGGTAGACCTTTTAGAGCAAATCAAATTAAATGTGAACAGTTAATAAGAAAATCCTGGATAATGTTGTTACCTGGGTTTCATGCTTTCTGATTTTTAATGTTTGTATACCTTTAAAATGTTAATACTTATAGTGCTTATAAATGGTTCTTTGTTAGCATTCCTTAGAAGTAATGCTTTAATGATGCTACATAACTTAGAAACTAAAAATACTTGATTATTAATAGTTACAATGAAAAAGATACAGTTGTCCGTAATATTGCAGGATGTGTTCCCATTGCTTAAAGTGCTCAGTCTGTCATGCAAGGTTAATGTTAAGCTGGATTCTTGAAAAGAATGCGATCACAGGTAGCATAGGTAGCATTGAGAGCAGCAATCACCACCCCATGAATTCCAAATTTTGTTATGAATCAGATTTTTTTGTATTACTTCTGTGTTCTAACTAGAGGCAGCTAACTGCAGACTATATTATGGCTGTAATTCCACCACGGGTTTCTGGCCAGAGCATAAATCGGACGAGTTAAGATCATATGATTTATTAGGACTTCCAACAAGCTGATGTAGAATTAAAGGCCTCTAGTGACTATGTATATATTTATTTAATGGTGTCTTTTTTCAACCTGTTACTTTGTATTTCACAATAGCATAAACTGCCACTAACTCTGCCAAGCTTTCTGATGATTTATGTGTATCTAACTTTGCCTATATTTGACATTTTAAATTAATTAATCTGTGAATACTTTAAACAGAAATTTAAGGACGTCTTCTTTTTATTATTTCTTTTTTTTTTTCCTTTTGTCAGAGTGGTACTGGATGCTGCGTCTCATCCCAACCTTTCACTTTAAAAAGGCAAATATTTTAAGGCTGGAAAAAATAATGATCCCGATTCCCCGGTGCAGCCCAGCTATTTTGTTTAAAGCTCCTGACAGAAAAATCGTCCTTTGAGCTGGTACAGCTGGACGGAGGGACAGATTTTGTGGTAGCTCAGCAGGCTCTCCTCCTCCTCTTCCTGAAACAGCCCCTCTCCAAACCCTACGATGCAGCTCTGCTTTCCGGCCTAGAGATTTTGCTTTTCTGGTGTCTCTCTGGTGCGGTTTTTAGCGTGCCTCCTCCCTCACTGTGCTCCAAGCACGATTTCTCTTCCAGAAAGAGTTTCCGCTGTTCCCTCCGCAACGCGGGAGGTGCCGGCGGCGGGACCGCGCGGCCGCGGGGACTGACGCTCGTCCAGCAGGTAACGCGTGGCGTGGGCACCGTGGGCACCGTACCTTTCCTCGGGCGGCCCGCGTCGCCACGAAGCCCCAGGTGTTGTGGNGCCGCATGTTCGCAGCAGCCGCGGTTCTGTCGGGCGTCGCGTCACGCCCCGGTATCCTGCCCCCTGCCCAGCCCCTTGCGGTGCCGGAGCCTCTGCCCGCACCTGCCCGGGACCCCGTGGGCCACCCACGCGCGGCGGTTCCCAGCCCGCAGCGGGGTTACCCTGCCTTCGCCTGTCGCTTGCGGGGCACCTGTGACACTGTTGCAGTCCTCGGGCCGGGTGCGCAGCCCAGCGGGTACCTCACGGAAATAAGTTCTCTACACGCACCGCAAAACCAGACAGATGGAGCTGTATGGGCAGAAGCGGTGCTACATCTCTGTTTGTTAGAAAAGAGAGAATCCACGAAGCAGTGCGCCCGCGTGAATATTCCCGTGGCAGGGAAAGCTTCATTTGGACACCAGGTTCAAGTAACAGCAAGACCCCGAGATGGCAGGCAGCACTAGTTTGGTGTCTGCAGGATGTGTTTTGATATGTAAGTAAATAGAGCTGCTATTAAATGATGTGTTTCCCAAACGAGTGTTTAATTAGGCAAAGATTTGAGTGTGTATTTGAGTTTATGTCAATGGCCCGATTTAATAAAGGCACTCGTGCATCCAGCTCCTTTTCTGTTCTTGGCAGCTGACCCCTTCAATATGACAATGCGAACTTGTAATTCTTTAAAACATATGCTTGTAAACTTCCATTGCATTCATGCAAATTATTTAAGGAGCACAGGTTCAATAGGAGATAGGGAGCAATGGATCTCACAGGAGCCATTGCCGTTCAGAAGGCGCTCAGGCACATCTAGCAGATCTTACCTTTCCATATCAGTGAAGAACAGATTTTGGTCAGTTTACTGAAACAACTTTTACTTAATTGCACCATGAGAACGTTGTGTATCTAATCTAGAATCTAAACTCTTACAAATAAAAATGAACTGGAAAATATTGAGTATTTTTAGCTTATATTTTTCCTACACCCCCTGTTCTATTTTTTTCATGTTCACCATAAAAACCTGAAGGATAGTGGATAATTCTTGTCTGTAGAATTGAATACATGACTGCCTTTTCCTTTAGCACATGAGCCTGTCTACATCTACTATAATACCACAATTTTGAATATTGATTCCCACTGAGATAGAAGAATGGAGATGCAAGCAGAAAATAAATGTAGATTTCCAAACTCAAAATGGGTGAAAACTTCCTAAGCTCCTGACAAGTGCTTTTCTCTCATTCATGATATGTCCCTTCTTAAAATAATAAAGCAGTTGTTCCTTCTTGAAATAGCAACCAGGCCCAGACAACTCACTGCAGGCATGCTTTTCAAAGAATTTAACTCCCCAGTTTCCCTGGTGTTTCAGGGAATTTTCTCACACAATCTGATGCATGCAAGACACAGATTTCATAGTCTATATTTCTTATTTCATATGCCAGGGGTTCTCTTTATAAACTTCTTTACTTGTACTTTGTTTACAGAACAAGTCCAAACAACCTCGTTTCTAACATAAACAAATCAATAACTTTCTATACAATTTATTTTATTTCAGTTAATAGAATTATATGTGTATTGGTATTATTATACGTATATATATAATTATACGTATATTGAGTCTTGTATGGGAAACAAAGCAGGAATTTCTCAAGATATAGGAATTAGTGCTGTAAGTTCTACACACAATAAATACAAATTTTAAATTATACATGATAGACACAAAGCAGCATTGACACAGAGTCATTCATTGCCCATCTTCAACACAGATGACAGACCAAGGCAGTCTCAGTGCCCTGAGCTGGGGGACCATGACTGCGAGAATGATCAACTCCCAGTTGACCCTGAAACTGTGCAGGATCTGCTTTTCCAGCTAGATCCCTACAAATTTGTGGGCCCTGATGGGATTCACCCAAGAATCCTCAAAAGAGCTGCTGATGTCATCATAAAACTTCTCTCAATGATTTTTTAGCAGTCTTGGGAATCTGGAGAGGTCCAAGTTGACTGGAAGCTGGCAAACATTGTCCTGATTTCCAAGGGCAAGAAGGAGGACCCTAGAAACTACAGGCCTGTCAGTTTCACTTCAGTTCCTGGCAAAGTTCTGGAAATTATTCCTGGAAGTACTGAAAAACATCTGAAAGACATCACGGTCATTGGTCACAGCCAGCATGGCTGCATGAGAGAAAAGTCCTGCTTATCAAACCTGATTTCCTTTTATGACCCACCTGATTGATAAAGGGAGTCCAGTTGATGCAATCTTTTTGGATTTCAATAAAGCTTTTGATATTGTCTCTCACAGTATCCTTCTGGACAAAATGTCCAACACACAGCTGGATAAACGCATCGTGTGGTGGGTGAGCAATTGGCTCACGGGTCAAGCACAGAGGGTAACAGTGAACGGAGTGACATCAGACTGGTGACCTGTCACTAGTGGGGTCCCTCCATCTTATGCCCTGTGCTCTTCAACATCTTCATAATTGACTGGAAGGGATACTAAGCAAGTATGCAAATAATACAAAACTGGGAGGAGCTGTTGACTCCCTCAAAGGCAGGGAGGCCCTGCAGAGAGACCTTGTCAAATTAGAGAACTGGGCGACCACCGACTATATGAAGTTTAACAAGGGAAAGTGCCAGATTCTGCACCTGGGATAGGGCAATCTCAGTTGTATGTACAGACTGGCAAATGAGATGTTGGAAAGCAGTGCCACAGAAAGGGAACTGGTCGATGGCAAGTTGAATCTTAGTCAGCAGTGCCCTGGCAGCCAAGAGGGCCAACCGTGTCCTGCGTGTCCTGCGGCAAAGCATCGCCAGCTGGTCGAGGGAGGTGATTGTCCCGCTCTGCTCTGCACTGGTGCAGCCTCACCTTGAATATTGTGTGCAGTTTTGGGTGCCACAATGTAAGACAGATATTAATCTATTAGAGAGTGTCCAGAGGAGGGCAATGAAGATGGTGAAGGGCCTTGAGGGGAAGCCATGTGAGGAGCAGCTGAGGTCACTTGGTCTGTTCAGCCTGGAGGAAACTGAGGGGAGACCTCACTGCAGTTACAACTTCCTTGTGAGGGGAAGAGGAGGGGCAGACACTGATCTCTTCTCTTTGGTGACCAGTGACAGAACCCAAGGGAATGGCCTGAAGTTGTGTCAGGGGAGGTTTAGGTTGGATATTAGAAAAAGGTTCTTCCCCCAGAGGGCAGTTGGGCACTGGAACAGGCTCCCCAGGGAAGTGGTCACAGCACCAAGCCTGAGAGAGTTCAAAAAGGGACAGAGTGCAAGAAGTGTTTGGATGGTACTCTGGGGCACAGGGTGTGACTCTTGTGGGTGGTCATGCACAGGGCTGAGTTGGACTCAACAATGCTCGTGGGTCACTTCTAACTCAGCATATTCTGTGATTTTGTGATTCTGTGATCTATGCTGTAACTTTCAGATAAATTTAATGCAATTACCTCAGGTAGATATTCAGCTTTACTGCAGAAAAATACAGGAATTACTTAACAGCAAGCCAGAAATAGTTCACCATTTTTCTTCTGAAGATTTATTCAAACAATACAAATCATATGACAACTTAAAATAACTGCATTGCTAGCCAAGTTTTGCATTTAGTATTGCCAGAAAAAAAAAATCTTAAATTTAAGAGAATGAAAACAGTATTTCTTAAAGTTGTATCAAAAAAGTAAGAATGGTGTAGCATAAAGAATTTTCGAGTCAGGAAGGCTTTTTCTCTGAAGGTTTGCTGTTCATTGGAGGCAAAGAAGTGTCTGTCCATCTTTTTGAGTAAGAAGTGTTTCCCTTCCAACTTGAAGATCCAATTTAGTACATGTTATAATAAACCTCTCTTCCAAAATTACCTGGATGTGCTGAAAATTAGAAAAGAAACATGGAAATGTTTTGACCATAAAAACTGTAAATCATAAGTTTCTCTGTTGATAGAACAAAAAAAGTCTTCTCTATTCTTTTCTGTGTAACCCAAGGTATTTTATAGATACCAATTTTACATCAATAAACCTAACAAGAGAAGGCACATATTGAGGTTCCTCACAGGGTGCCAAAGATCTGACAGGAGGCCACGTCCACTTTTAAAATGTCATTCACACTTTGTGTGTCTGCTGTAAGCCATTCAATTCACTTTCAAAACAAATAGTCTCAGCCTGTCTCTCTCCTGATGGGAACTGCTTTTCCAAGCTGAAATTCTGGCTTTCTTAAAATCAGCAGAAGTTTTGACACCGAATTCAATTAGTGTCATGATTTTGCTCTCATTTTTGATCATTTTAGTTAATGATTTCACTTGATCTCTGTATCCAGGCTTATACAGACCACTTAGATAAACACTTATGGTTTCTATAAGTCAAGTAGTTAACTATGTCCTATTTTGTTCTCACTAACAAATCAAAGTGTTTGATTTGCTCCCTGCCAACAGAGCTAGGAATAGCATACCCTGAGTCTCTTTGCACCCTGATTTGCAGTATATTGTATGTTATGAAGGTGTGGAATGGGATTAAAAGCTACAGCACGCTGCTCTGCAGATAAACTCACTGCAGGTGTGCAGTTTAATAGGATTTTAATTTGGTAACAAGTGAACAAAGAGTGGGAACCCTAGAATGGGATTTTCTAGATGAAAAAAAGGTATTTGTGCTGAGAGAAAGCAACTGCAAGGTCTGTGATAAGGAATAAAGATTGAGTCAATGCTCTCTGAGCTGCACGTTTATAGATTACAGCCCTCTCAGAACATCTCCACAACTGCCACCGGTTTCATTGATTCTTAGTTCATATTATGTGTGTTTGCTTATATAGTATTTCATCTGCCACGGTTCCCTGCTAAGACAGTGTGTATAAATCTTCTATTGTCTCACTCCCAGCCCTCTACATTTTTTCATATAAAACTGATTTTTTCCTTGGGAGATGCCACTAACTTGAAATGTATACTGACTTCAAGATTATTAACAATTATTTTCATGCTTCAAACTATATTTAAAAATAAGATTCAGAAATGTGCTGCACTATTCAAAATAAATGGAAAACCACAGTCTCTCTGCTGAGGAGTGTAATTTATATTCAGCATGAACTAGGAAAGGAAAATGAAAAACAGATGGGGAAGGAAGAGAAGGAATGAAGGTGACAACTAAAAGATCATGAAGGGAGCTGCTAACCCACAGACATATCAGTGCTGCTGATAACAGGGTAAGTTTGGGAGATTCTTTTCTGATTTTTGTTACCAGTCCTTCCTCTTTGTTTTCCAGGATTTCGTAGCAAGACTGAGTGGCTAGCACTAATTTCAGTGAGGTGAAGGTAGAGGTGTGGGGTTTTTTTTTCCTCAATTTAACAGGCTGTAGAGAAGCATAGAAATGCCTCGTGGGACGAGATTATATATGGTGGTGTTGGCAGTGGATGGAGTGGAGGATGGGAACTAACAAAAGGCACTGGGTCACAGAGAGCTGCTAAGGCTGTGTGAGGTGAAGGAATCGAAAGCAAAAATTATGAAATAAATCCATGATGCACAGAGTGATGTGTCAGGCAGCAGAAATGTGGTTCAGGAAACAGCAGTGTGGCTGGTGGATGCTGCTAAGGCTGCAGAGAATTTAGATACCCAACAGAATGGGCTGTGACCAAAGTGGGATTAGTCAGGAGCAGGGATGCTTGGGAGATGGTTGCTTGGAAGCATGATGATGGTGGTGATCAAAAATCACAGAACAAAAATCCTCACACAATGGGAATCTACTAATAGGATTTATAGAGATGGCAGTACAAACAAAGTGGTGAGTGATGGAGATGCTTTTGGTGGCTGTGTTTTTCATCAACCTGTGAAATTAGTATTGACACACAAAAAGAAGGAATCTGCAATGGTTGAGGTGGCAGCTACCACCCGTCTGAAGAACACAAGTGGGCAGAAATGCTCAGTCACTCTGTCACAGATTCTGAAGCTTTTTTGAGCTGCAGCTTCAAGTTTTTAGCTCCCTCAAAAACTTGAACCACAACATCAACAGACTCTTGCTAGAATCTCTTTTTCATCCACCATTATCAGCGACTTGCATGTGGACTTGTAGAATCCTCCATCTGTTAGGTTCTTTAATCTCTAAACTTTTTCTACATTCAGTCCTTCACTGTGTCTCATCCATAACTTCTCTCAAGTTGTCATACTCCTCATTTCACATTTTATACTCTTCCTCTCTGACACCCTTTGTTCCTCACTCTAATCAGCCATGCTCTGTTGTGATCAGGTACAAAATATGCAAAACTGACAGACTTTTCTATAGGCACATCACTTACACAGACCAAACCTCAGTCATAGCCTTGTCTGTGTCTGGGTCAAACACCTGCAAAAAGCATTGCAATGAGCACAGGAGGCCATGCAAAGGCCCATATGGGCAGCACAGTGAAGAGCATAGGAAGCATGGCAGATATTCAGTAAGATTTCTAGTGGTTTGTTTCCTCATTTCTGATCACCAGTGATTTAGAGCTCTCCTGCTAATAGCTGGCAGGCAGCTCAGCTTGCTTTTTGATTACAAGGTGGTATGGCAGCATGGGTCATTATTTTACATTTGAAAAATAACAAAAGCTGTCAAACATGCCCATCACATGTATAAATCATTTTTGATTTGTTCCCTTTGTATTTGCTTTCTAGCCTCTAATTTTCATTGCTGAGCTAGTCTTACTATATCTTATATTTTAAAAATTAGGGTCCCCTGAGAACCATTATAACTAATAAAGATGTTTTTAAAACAGTCAATTTCCACTCCTAGTCCTAGTGTATGGAAACTGAATACTTCTTGGGAGTAAAATATCTATAGCAGGATCACCCCAAAAATGTAATTTGCTTTGTGATTCTTGTTTCCCATAACATTTGCCCTTCACAGTTTTCCAGAGAGAACACAATGGTCTGTGAGATTTAAGACAAGTGCTGTTACTGCATGGAAGAGAAATTTGAAAACAGCTGAATGTTTCATTGCTTGCATTAAGCACAGAGATTTGATCCATGTTCTCATATTTCCTTGTGTCTAGAAGACTCAAAATGTATCTTGTTTTCTACCTGTACGCTTTACTTTATGCTAGTAATTTTGGAGCAGTGGACTGACTGCAAGGAAGCCTGGTGGAGAAGAAAGTTCTCAAGGATTTCATATTTCTGCATCTTTTGATAAAACTAACAGGTAAGTGGAGAGAAGAGAGCCTCTCAGTGCTTCCAACAGTGAGAAAAGACCACACTGTGTCCTCTCTCTTCTGATCCATAGATACACACAGCCTGTTTGTCAGCTAGTCCACAGCTTGCTCCCAGCCCACTGGAACAGCACTGCTCTTCCTTAGATAATGCTTGGGGAATCTGAAGGAGCACCAGAGGTCTGTTGGAAATGTAAGGAAAGAATTAGGGAACTGTGGTGCTGAAGGAGTGAGAGGTGTGGAGATTACAATCCCTTGATAGGATCATGGGAAGGGTGCAAGATGTGGAGGGTGCTTTGCAGCTAGAGGTTTCAGTGACATTGGACACAGCTCCATGCAAACCTGGATTTCATTAGTTCTACTTCATGTGCATAAAAACCCCCAACCAACCACAGGCCTCCCAATCCCTCCTAATTTACCCCATTTATAAATGATATTTTTCATAATTTCCTTTTAAGTTAATATTAATTTCACCTTGCTGACAGTGGCTGTGTTCACCAAACAAATCAGAACTCTGGAAAACATTGCTTAATCCAAAGTTATTCTGGTTCTGCATCACTAGAGCTGTCTGTGGAGCATTGGCTTGAGGCTGATCCTCTGCAAAGCAGGCCGGGAGGTGGCTGGGCTCATAAACACACACAACAGGGACCTCATTTTGCTTTGCGACCAAGGGATTTCCATCTTCTTTGTCCTCCTCTATATAGGTCTGGAAAACGTGAGCCGCAAAATCGACAAGCAGCAAATTCAGCAAAAGCCAGGATCCTGGTTTTAAAAAAAACAAAGATAATTATGACAACTTCTTAATTTGCTTAGCTTTATGATGTGTTCTTTTTTGAAGGGCTTCATTATAGTTATAGAGACAAAGTAACAGATCAGCACTCATCAAACAGTACTTACAAAATTAGGTACTTCCAAATATCACAGCAAAATAGGCCACAAATGCCGATTTTAAACATAAGCAAAAGCTTTTCCCCTTATGTCACTTAGAAAGTGTGCTTGTATTCATTCACTTTCCCATTCAAGTTCTTCCCCCACATTGACTTCTACTACGAGGCTTATCAATAACCATGTATCATCTCCATTTTCCCCTCAGAAAGATAAATCATTCCACCTCTTCCCAAGCAAAACCTCCTACAGATGTCTGTATGTCTTGCATCTATGACATTAAATGGCCTACCTTGCAGCTTGGGCCACAACTGCTAAAAGCCAAGAGAAACTCACTGAGGCAATTGATGTTTGAATCATACCTGATTGAAAGCCCTTACAGTACAAAGTAGATATTCTTCCATGCCATAAATCTGCATAGGAATTCATCAAGCAATTCTTAACCTCTGCATTCCACAAACAATTTTACATGGACATCAACAAGGAGGTACCACAATTTCTGTGAATGACCAAAGTTTACAGAACTTTAAAAATGAAAAATACTGTCTCTTTTGATGTTATATGTGTCTGAGAAGCTGCTGCTCCTCCTGTTCATCTTTTTGAGGATCTCTAAACTATAGAAAAGTAGGTGGAAGTACTTGTTTACCTATGGAACAAGGAAAGGGATTTTTATAGTTGGAGTTGAAACTATACAGATCTGACACTTGTAGTCCAAGAGTGTTTCTAACTATCTTACAGGTGTATAAAATATATTCAATAAGGGTAAGCATGAAACCAAAGCTATCACTCTAGTTGTCCCTTGGGATGATACAGAGGGACAGAGCTTTCAAGAAGGACTAGGTTGAAGCAGCTTGCTTGCAAAGGAGAAATGCACAGGTTGCTGTCCAGCTCACATGGCTCAGCAATGCATCCCTGAATGCCTCGAAAGGCATACCAGTAAGGAAATGGAGGTGTGTGAGCTGACATGAAACTCTGTGAAGGAGATATGTAGAAGCACAATTGCTGGAGAGGAGGTAGAGCTGAAGGAGCTGCAGGGGTCCCATTAGCCCTGACTGTGGTAGCATACTTGGTCCATGTTGCCTTTCAGAATGTGTAATTGCACATTTCCTCCAATCACACTTGGGTATCACCCATCTGGAGGCTGGGCTGGGCTGGAAAAGGGTAAAAGTCAATCCTAAATTCAGAGGTGTAAGTATTCCAGTATATTATGTGTGCTGGATGTGACAAACTCCGAGGCAAGAGATTGAGTCATAAGTAAGTTTGGTTTTGATTACTGGTATGTGGTTTATTTTGGGTATGAGATACACTGCATTTGGCCAGACACATTGGCACTCATACATTTCCCTAAGTAATTGTGTTTCCTCAGTGTGGATGCTACATACTTTGACTTGCTGGATGCTCACCATTCCTGCAAGAAATGTTGAGATTTTAAAAACTTCTGAAAAGCAATGACCCTCAGTACAGAACTTTTACACCAGATGGCTTGTTAACAGAACTGTTCAGCCTGTCTGCTAAAACTCAATATCCTAATGGAACAGAAACATGTAAAAGAAAGGACATCATTAGATCAAATAACATCAAATAACCCAACATCTTAAAGAACCAGTGTTATTAAGAAAGAGGAGAGTAATGACCAAATTATTGGAGCACCACAGCAAAAGATTAAAAGACATTTTTAACTCTCTCATAGGCAAGAATAAATTAAATCTTAGTGTTATTGAAGTATAGTAAGAAGACTGTCATAAGTGGGTTGAAAATATAAATTGTAACAATTTTAAGGAAGGCTCAGCAGAGAAAGAGATGCACTCCATCCATTGTGTCCCATCCATTGATAGTGGCAGAACAGGGAGGCAATTCATTAAACTCTTCTTGTGGTAGAAAGTGAGAAGAGGAGGTCACCAAATGGGGGATTTCAATAAACATTATGCTTCCAGTGCAGTTCTTGTCATTCATTCCCAATTTCCTCATTGCCAAAAATATTGCATGTAACATTGGAGAGTTTTCTGCAGAACTCCTCTGAAGAGAGAGAAAGCACTGATTATTTCATTATTACTGTAATGCAGCAGCTGATGGATGAGGGACCCTACTGTGCTATGTTCCCTGCAGACAAAGAACAAAACTTGGATCCAGCTTGAGACAGTTTACAATCTAAATATGAGGCAAAAGGTAGCAGCTTGATGCAGAAGAAGGGTGCATTCATAAATGCACAAACAACACATTAATGGGGTAAGAATACTGAAGAACACAAAAGGCAACAACCTTAACATACCTTTTTGTTAAGTCTTTGTAGGAAACACATGAAAGTACAGTTTTGAAGGGGCATTTCAAAGAAGATAGTAGGGTTTTCTTTGGCTATTTATGTGAAGCTCCATCCATCAGAAGAGTTAAAAATATGAAGGTGCTCCTTTGAAAATCTAAAAGGCAGTTTATACAGTTTGGGATTAGATGGTACTCACAGTTAATGGTGAATTTCTGCAGAATGAATAATAGAGAAGAGCTTCTGAAAGGTGTTACAAGCGACAAGAAAGGCAGTTAGGGTAGAGACAACTGATTTAAGACATGGCTGTATCACTTCAAGACACTTCAAGTGAACATGACTGTGCAGTTGCTTCACTTCTGCCTTGCACTGGCATATGATGGATTTGATGTTTGACAGCTCAGATCCCTAAAACAGAGAGAAAACTAACCCAGCTAAAGGAGGTATTTTCAGTCAGTTTAACACCCTCAACAGGTGTGCTGCTGGCTAAGCAACCACTTAGGTCAGTGTAAGGCATAGGAAAAAGGAACATATAGCTGTTGTCAGATGAACTAGCTGCCATTTTGGCCAGTAGTCAGGCTCTGCTATGACTTTTTATACACGAAAACCTCTTTTTATACAAAAAGACTTTCTTTTTATACAAAAATGACTTTTTATACAAAAAGAACCTGGAGGACTTGAGAGACCTTGAGTCTCTCTCACTTGAGAAACCTGAAACATTTATGGTTTGGGATATTAGTGCCCCTAGCTCTCCATCACACCCTTCTGCTGTGATGTGCCACTCTCATATGGAGGAGGAGCAGCGGCTCTCACCTCAGGCTGCTATTCCCAATTTCCCCACAGACAAATTATGACTTCTGCCAAAAGAGGGAGTCCTGCCCTCCCTGTCATCTCCAGCTGCATGCTCCTAGTCCCGTCCCTTCTGCTCATCCTAGAGTTTTGCTCAGATAACTGGCTTGGTCAAAAACTAACCATTTAACTTCCCTGACCTGTCTAGCCACATCACTAGGAGAATGGTGATAGAAGGAAGGGAGCAGGAAGAAGAGATGTGTCTACTAAATGTAGCATGATTTTATGTCAGTTAAAATCATGGAGTCATAGAAACACGGAATAGTTTGGATTGGAAGGGACCATAAAGACCATCTGGTGCCAAACCCCCTGCCATGCACCTTCCACTGGACCAGGTTGCTCAAAGCCCCATCCAGCTGGGCCTTGAACATTTCCAGGGATGGGGCATCCATAGCTTCTCTGGGCAACTCTTCCAGTGCCTCACTATCCTAACAGTAAATTATAAAAAGTCCTTCTCCAGCTCTCTCGTCAGCCCCTTTAGGTACTTTTAGATCTATTGCCTCTTCCATCTCAGGTCAGAAAGGGGCATATCAAATGAGATTCACAAAGATCCTACTTACCAAAACTGTCTGTCCTATTGATGGTCAGAATCTTGCCTACAGTGCTCAGTAGGAGGTTCCATTTCAACATGAAATCTGATGCCTGCTTTTTAAATGCCTCTTTAGTCCTGCTTGGCTGCAGATAGAGAAAAGAGTTGGTTTATGATAAAGTTGATTAAAAGAATTCCTTATTGTGTGGCAGACTATTTTCCTGTACAAACTACATACAAAGCAGTTGTTGCAGAAAAAAGCAACAAGCAATTTTTTCTGTTAGAATCCTAAAATATCTTAGGTTGAAAGAAATCTTTGGGTATTATCCAGTCTGATCTCTTGACCAAAGCATTGCCAAGTTATTTCAGGCCTTGTCCAGCCAAGTTCTGACTATTTCCTAGACAAAGACTGCACAGCCTTTCCAGGCAATCTCTTTCTATGCTTAATTACTCTCATGGTAATTTTTTTTCCTTTCTATCTACTGGAAATTTTCTTTGCTTCAACTTGTGTCTATTGCTTTATGCCCCATAACCGTGAACTCCCAGGAAAAGTCCTGCTTTTTCTTCTCTATACCATTCCAGGAGGCAGCTGAGGGTTCTTTGAGATGAAGGTACCACAGAACTGCAAAGTATTATTCTTAATTTAAAAAAGAAAAGAAATAAGTAATTAAGGCAAATAAGTACTGTTTACTCTGCTTCTTCAGAAAGGGGGGAAAGCCCCCAAACTCTAAGTACCACCCAAACCCAAGTTAATTGTTCTGGCAACCAACCTAATGCAGCAATACCAACAAGCTACCACTAATTCTGAATCACTGAAGGAAGAGGGGTGGTAGAATAGGTAATCTATTGAAAGGTACATATGTGAGGATGGTCATACTTGAATCTTTCACAAGAGCGAAAGACTTTGTCCTAGAAGTCGTCACTCTCCTAATACCTGCTGAAAGTCAACAGTTTAGTGAATTAAGGATTTCAGGAATCAGGAAGTGGTCTTTTAATTTTTACTAACATATTCTGGATTTTGGTTTATTAGAGACTGTGATAATGTGTCTGTGAAACAAGAGCAGATACTGAAACCTCTTGAGTGAATAAATGCTCAGAAATATGCTTGTAGTTTTTTGCACAGATGGAATTTTTGTATGCCAATTAATTCTCCCTTTTCCACAGCATGCATAAATTGTATTTATGCAAATCTGCAGTCTGGTCAGGTTGCTAGGTGCAATGTAGCTTCCATAGACTAGTAACAGTCAGCATGTAGCAGGATAAATGATGTGATAACTCTCTCTTTTCTGAAGTTATTAATTTTGTACCTTAATGACAAAAGTCTGAAGATCTGAAGAGAAACAGCTCAGGAGGTCCCGAATATCTGTGGAAGATGTCAGCGAAGAAATTAAGTTTTTCAAACCTGTGAAATACAGAAGGGAGGTCATTAGTTGAAGTGATTGGCTTGCTTTTTGGTTTGTTTCTGCAGTTTTTAGCTTTTTTTTCTTTTATCTTTACCTTAAAATAGATTAAGACATCTGTTTCTAGCATTTTGATTAATGCATTATTTCTTTAATGAGGAATAGTTCCCTACTTTGAAATCAGTCAGAATTCGTGTTTATGCCCATTTTCACCATAACTGCACTGACCTAGCTATCATGGCAAAGGTGACAAGAAAAAGCACTTCCAATGAGAAAGCTGGAATTTGGTTGTAGGTAATACTAACTTACTTATGTGAGATTTTACGTGGTTGAAAAAAAAAATCTTGGTTTATCTGTTGAAGAGAGAAAACAGATTTAAAACAGTAACATAAAATGCAGAATATTCTATAGGCCAACAAAAATATAGATAATGTTGCCACATATCAGTGCAGCTGTTCCCCCAAAAGATTGAAACCTACCACCCAATGCCAAAAGCTAAATTGGATCTCCCTGTAGTTATGCCCTTCTAACTGGAGACTTCTTCCTTCAAGGAAACATATGGATATGTGAAACATATGGATATGTGAAACCTTGCTTATTATAAATATCGGTTTGTAAAAGCAACGAAAACAGAATGCAATAAATCCACCTTGGAAAGAGTCAAATCAACAAGATAATGGAAAAATGTAATAAGAGTGTTCTGTGCAGTGGTTTTGATTTTAACATGTATATAAATATTATTGAGATGATTTTGATGGTTCTGTGAACAAGGAAAACTATTATTCCTACTGAAAGCAGTCACAGAAAGTCTGTGGCATGTCGCTTGTCAGACCATGAGTCAGTGACAGACCAGGAACAAAGAGCTGAGGTTTCTCCCCATCAGTTCTGTGCACAACCTAGTCCAACTTGCCATCTCTTGCTAACACTTTAAATGGCAGACTGTTAATCTGAAAATTAACTTGCCATTATGTTTCTCTTCCTTTTCATTAAGCTGTAGGCCTAACCCCCCTGCACAAAGCCAACACCAAGCTGGCAAATGCATTATGTCACAGTTGCATACAAGCTGTATATTTTATTGTTTACAGCACAACATTGATCCCACAGGCTGCGATACAGCAAAAGAACACAAAAGCTGAAAGGTCTTGTCCTATTCAGCATACAATATTTTAAAGTCTGGCCACAAGACATGATTTTATGTGCTTTGACTAATAACAGAGAAAAATGTGAAATTCAATGATTGAAAACGTCTTTTCTGTCAAAGGAGACAATAAAAAATTAATATCCCTGCTTGTCAGCCTTTTCCTAGAAGATATATAATTCAGTAACACAAACCTCACTCCTGCTGCCACAAAAAGCTTTAAGAGAGTCAGAATGGAAAGCCTTTAATTGTTAACCTTTAAAGTTAGGAGGATAATGCCACATGATCCATTCTCAATTTTATTGGCTTTTTTCTGGCCCTTTGGGTTACGGCAAGACTGTAATTCCCATTAGGGCAGATGAATGTCCAACTTGAAATGCTGGAGCTTTAACAATGGCAAACAAGGGCTTAAGTGGATAGACAATATATAGCAAAAAATAATTACATTTGAATTGTATGTTTTTCTGTCGCTTCTTTGGATTTCTAAACTTGTCTCGAAAGAGGTTTTTAGTCACATGCAGAGATTGCTCACTGAAGACAGCATGCAAGCCTGATCGCAGAACAGTGACTGTGGTGGTGTTGCTCAAGAGTGCTCTTACTGTCTGTAGAGAATAAAAAACCAGTTAATGCCTTGCATTTTTCAAGCCCTTAACTCAGCCAAATAAGGGAATTGAAAAAGGGAAGTTTCGCTTATTCAATACTAGACTTCATACGAGCAGTGTCCAAATTGGGTGTTGGGGGGATAGGATCAAAGGAGATAAGAAGTTTTCAAGAGATTTTTGTTCTTTCCAATGACACTCTGTGTTTTCTGTGATGAAGCAGACAAGGCTAACATGCTTGAATTATCTGGGCAATTCCCTGGGCAATTGGTTTTGCCTAGAGTTATTATGATAACACCAAATAATTGTATTTTGTCTAAAGCATGGAATGGTGTATCAGGGACAACTTTCCCTTGATGTTACCTGTCCTTAATATAAGTCTCTATTAAATTCAAAGGAAGATTTCTCAAGTTGCTCAAACCTTTGAGAGGGTAAAAATAACATTAGAAATACGGTATTAGTTAAAATAATATTAGTTGGGATTTCGTCCCATTTATCTGTTTATGAGTCATTTGTGAATTAATCTGTCTTCATATTTGTCCCCAAAAGTATTACTTACATAGATATTGCAAACAATTTTCAGAGTAACATTTGATTGATCCTCGTATCTTCACTTTTTTTTTTAATTAATTGCTAATGTCACACAGTAGTCTTTAAGATTCTTGATAAAATTATCAAAACAGTCAAGAAAACTAAATCTGAATCCATTGGATTTTTTAACCCATACATTAAGTCTCTCACTTCCATACTAAAGTCAGTAAGATTCTAAAGCCTTTGTTAGATTTTGGGCTTTTATGTAAATAATCCTTGTCCAGTTGGGCCTTCCAGAGGAAAAAAAAAGTTTTGTAAAATTCAGGAAAACTTCAGGATTCATAAATATTTTAACAAATCCCATTCACCAGGTGCTTACCATGGCACCACAAGCAGCAGTGATTGCAGCTGACCATTTGTTTGCAAACACAATTCCCAATCTACAAATTTTTTGTCATTCTATGAACTTTTTTGGAATACCAAAAACATTCTGATTCTCACTCAGTAATCTCCTTCATCTAAATGAAAGACAAAAGCTTTTTTCTTATTAGACTTGGAGTTTCCCGTGTCAGAAAAAGAGCCTGCAACAAGAACATATGACCCAAAGGCTGGGAACCACCAGAAGCAGCTTCTTCAGTACACTGCTAGCACCTGACTCCATGCCCCAACAATTTAGACTGGTCTCTTTAGCCATTGGACTTCACTATACTAAATAATTTTCTGAATTACTGAGAGCCAGCTCTCACAACGCTTGAATAGAGCTTACCAGAGGCAGGAATCAGTCCCAGGAAATGACAAGCATCTTATTCACATTCCTTTCTCGAAGGGAATTTGCACCTTTTTATGCTCTAATTACTTCTGCACATCCAGCTGTCAGCCTCCTTTATCTACACACGATGGGAAATGTACTTTTTCTCTTTTGAATGCTGACCCTGATCAAATCGTTCGCATTTTCTCATCAGATGGCCAAATTATTCCAAAGTACTCTACAAGGGATGGTGTTGTTACACTGTTCAGAGGCTGCAGCTGCAATGTCTCTGTAGTACTTCTCATCAGGAGCACTCTCACCTGCTTTGAGCATCAGTTTCTGGTTGAAATTCCAGGTGTATTTTAGACAGAGAAAGCAGAGAGGGATGATTAAAAATATCAAATGATTCCTCTGTGAAAAGATGACATAAACTTCAGCTTTGGATAGAAATAACTGAGGAAGGATGTGATGAAGATTTGCAGAGAGAGTTGCATGAAGGTAGAAATTTTTAAATAATAGAAGAAAGTATTTTTTCACACAACAAATAATCAAACCCTAGAACTCATTACTCCAAGATGATGTGATGTCAAAAATCAAGCTATTAAATATCATGATGTGGATATTAACTGTCATTTCAGATTGCTGGAAGCCAGGGTTGTACAATGGAAGAGGGAGTTATAACTTGCTCTGCTCATACCTACTTCACATGGGCATCTGAGGAGGTGTACAGTGGGAAACAGGATACAAGTCCACAAAAGCCTAGGATGGGGTCTGACTGACTAAACTACTCAGCAGTCCTTTCTGAGGGACGTCCACCTCCCTATGAACCGTCTGCATATTTCTCATAAGCTGAAAAGTCTAAACACCTGTGGTGTTCATCTAACCATATTGTGGCGTGCCTGCAATTTGCAGGATGTTAACAGGTATTTGTTTCCTACCCGGTTTGCTGTAGCCCAGTATCCATGGCTTTGGCAAGATCTCTAACCAAAGTTGTAATCAAGGCTATGTGGCTGCTGAAAGACTACGGGGATGCTGATTTACAAGACTTACACAGTTTCACTTATTGAAATGACTGTTTTTAAATTGCTGACGGGACTAATCATCAAGTACAGTGGAATTTCTTTGCTTTTTCCTTGTATTTTGAAGAGGCTCTAGAGAAGGTATAAACATCATTTACGTGTGAGAGCTTTAAGTGTAGGTTTGACACTGATTCACCATTGCCCTGACAGTGATTCAAGCCAGGTGGCATGTTGGGAAAATCTTGTACTTGTTGTTCAAAGCAGAGAATATACCACCTGTTCTCTTTTGCTTTCTTCTCTTTTTGTGACCTACTTCTTCTGCCATGGTCTGGACTACCTGGAAACCCAAGGATTTGGAAGGATCCAAGGACACCAATTGAAGAAATGTTGCAGAAAGTGTACCAGCCTGCATAATAATGCAGCATCGAATGAAATAATTTACTTTGCCATGTTCAAAGGTTTAAAAATGCAGCTTCTGGAGGCATCTCTGTAGCTGAGAATGATGATGCAGAGCAAAAAGCAGGTAGAAGTATCAATTGTTAGAGATATTTTGTCTCTTTCTTCACAAGTTAAAAACAATCTGAGTGATGAGGAAAGGGCAGAGGAGGCTACCCTGCAACTCCCTTTCTAACACAGTCAAAGCAGAGAATGGAGAAGGTTTTGCCAGAATCCTGGGATCTTGAGCCCTTAGAGACTTCATGGCCTGCTCCCTGACCATACAGCTTCTCCACAGCTGGTGTATTAGTAATCTCCCTTGTGCAGGCTGCTGCAGCACTTGTCAGAGAGTGGTCAGGACGTTGCATAAAACCAGCTTTAGAATAACTCCAGCGTGTGCTATCTGACTGGCTTTGGAGTGGGTCTGTAAAGATATTGGAAACTCTCATCTGACCCTTCCAGCTACTGTGTTCTTCTCTCCATGGGGGACCACTGACCACATCTCAGAGGCTTTTGTAGGATCCGGAGGGAGGAAAAGGTCCTGTCAGCATACTTTCCAGTGTGTAAAGATATGGGTAGGAGAGTGAGCATGATTTGGACCACAGTGAGTATACTGTTAAGAACATCCATGCTGCTGCTGTTGTCTTACAGCAGAGCATCTCAAAAATAGTCCAAACTGCTTGTGTGAACTAGATGCCCAGCTTTTTTGTTTCAAGGGTTCTTGAACATACCTTGGTCATGTTACAAAGGTCTGTCTGTCTCCTGAGTCTTTTTACAAACTCTTTAACTTCTGTTAAAGAAGAAGAGGCAGATGTTTCACACCATTAATATTTTACAGTCTAAAATACATTAATGAGGACAGATCTTTTAAGTTAGAAAGTAGATCCTTAGGGGAGCTTTGAAGGGTAACAGAGAGCACAGTATGGGCACTGAGCCAGCATTACAGGCTGGGCTGAGAACCCTCAAAGTTAAAGCTTTTAAGGAGAAGCTGCCCAGGTCACCACCCTTCCTTCACTGTGAATCTATTAACCCATGATGTACAGGAAAAATACTTCAAATATTTTTTTACATTTAATACTTCCTAATCAAGACTAATGCTCTTTTACCTGTATGGTTTCATGTGAATGAAAGCAGTGTTAAATCTAAACCTCCTGTATTTTGTTCAGACAGTTTACATTTCCACCTTTATGCATCTGTAATTCTGCAGCATTATTAATAGGAGTTAGTTTGTCTGGCTCTATTTTTCTACATGTCTTTAATGTGTTATATGTTATTACGAAAAAGTCCAAGAATACACTTCTTAAGAATTCTCAGTTGCAGGAAAATCAAGTATAAAGCAACTACTGTAGACAGACAATTATTTTTAAGTGAAAATGTCTGTTTCTATGATGTTTGTACAAACCAGAAAGACCAGGATGTATATACAGAGAGTCACAGCTGATTATTTACATACACTTCCATGAATAGGCACATTAAAGCACATTACTAAGCTTGCTCTGTCAAGCATTCAAATGCAAGAAATGTCAGAATTAAGTTTGTGTGCAAGTCTTCCTTCGGCATACAAATCCTAACACAATCTGTTGTCTGCACAGGATCCCTGTTTTGCCACTTGGAGTTGGTCTTCATTTCAATAAGCAACTGAGCAACATTATGTTTTAGTCAGAATCTTCAGCATCATATATATAAATATATATATATGTGTGTGTGTGTACGTACATGTTTACAAACACACACATATACACAGGTTTCTTTCCAATCCTCCTCTAATTCCTCTAATGGCAGTCATAATCCTGTAGGCTTATGGCTTTTTTTCCCCTTTATATTGTACTGTGCTATAGCCATTAATTAATTTATCATCATAAAACCAATTACAAGGTGAAGAGACAGAATAATATCTGAATTTCAGAGGGCAGGCTGCATATTATTCAGTCATCTACATAGCCAAAGAAATCATGGCAAGAAACAGATCTTTAAAAAGATTTAAGTACACTTCAATTTACTATGAATTGCAAACAATTTTGGCTTAAATTTGTTCTTACACATTATCTGAGACTATTTATTTTTAACTATAACCCAACTAACTCTAGTTGTTGCTACTATCAAATTTACATCAGCTAAAAAAGTTTTTAAAACATTTATCAATCTTGTACTACAATCTTCTCTGCAGTTTAACAAAAGATTATTTTTTAAAATAGCTCTCTTACTCAAACCTACCATTAGATTTGGATGTTTGGAGCCGTAACGGAAATCCTCCCAAAGGATTAAGCATCCAACGTTTAACATTTTCACTGAATGATCTGATTGAGTCGATGTGTTGTGCAGGCACCTCCTCCAGGAAATCGGGAAGTAGGATGTTCTCCAATTCCTAGAATTAAAATTCATGGTGCTACACATGACTGGTGTACTACAAATATTTACAGCAACATGAAATCAAATTGTATTGATAGTTTAAATATAGATGTAAAGAAGCCCATTTGTTACTTCTGGTTAAGCAAGAGCTAAACTACCTTTATTAGCAGAACGAAACAGATCTTAAGTTTCCTGAATTAATACTAGACACTGTTTAATGACCTGCTGCAAAAAAGAAGCAAATTATTTTTATCAGAAAGCTGCATATTTCTATGGGGAATGTCACTGAGAAATGCAGTAGTGTTCTCAAAGGAAAAGTAACTCTCATAATCTGGAAAACAGTTATCAGTTGAAATTTTAGTCACATAACCTCATGCCAGAACCACAGACCACATTTATAACCACACATTCCACTGATATTTGGGACTTTCAAACTAATATATAGAAGGAAAATGGAAGCTATCTCAGATTCCATTGGCTCCTTCCAAAACCCATACTGTTCTCTCTCAGGAGAAGCCAAAGAATAGAGTTGAGGTACAAACAAAAATCCCATTGTACAGCACACAAGAAACAGCTGGCTTTTCTCCTTTGAGAGAATTGCCAAAAAGACACAAACACATAATAGCATAATTACAATAAACAAATGTGTTTACAATACCTTGAATAGATACCTATCATAGCTTTTTAACAGCTGGCACACATCTGGCAAGAACATCAGTTCTATTCTTTCAGGCTGCAGAGATCTCCAGAATGACATGATACAGTCTTCTACCTGTTGCACAAAGCCCTTTATGAATTTTCACTGATTTTACACTTGTGAAATGTGAAGTGTAATTCAGTAAACCAACACACAAGCAGAGAAGCAAAGGAATGACCGGGCTCACAGCCTGGGCCCATCCTGGCTGGGATCCAGCATAAGTGGAAGCATCCTGGGGAGGTGGCAACAAGCTGAACCTCACAAGGCAGTGTAAGAAAGAGGAGAGAAACAAAAAATTGTGCCGTGGACATGAGGATATAATGAAAGGTCAGACCGTCTTACACACATGGCCACATGTTACATGCTAGGCTCAGGCCTATTGATGTGCTAGGAGGGCTCAGCATATGCTTACAAACTCAGATTCTTGGAGCATGTTGTGTTAATTCAGAATTCCAAAATAACTTGACCGAATGCTCTTTTAGTCAATAAATGATCATGTACCTTAGATCAAACCATCAAGTAAATAAGCTACAAACACCAGTTTTTCCTTACAGTTGTTTGCTATTGTCAGAATAAGTGTTATCAAAGCAAAGGCATACCTTGTCAAGCTTGCTCTCTCTCACCATTTGTAAAATAACTTGACAATAGTTGTAGTAGTCATTGGCAAGCAATGCAATCTGTGACCAAAAAGAGGGTACAAAATGATCTCACAGCAAAAGAGTTAACTTACTTTATGACCTGCTTTTTTTTATACTTTGAATGTACCATTTCATAAGGGTCTGTCTCACTTTGCACTTGCTCTCCAAGGAAGAACTGGTTGAATTCAGGAAGAAGGTATTGAAATGTCTCTTGTTCAGTCTTCAGATAAATGACAGATGGATAATACTCCAAATCCTTATTCTTGATGCATCAAAATTTATTTTGAAAAAAAAAAAAGAAAAAAGATTGCAATTATCTTGTCAGTTTGGCTAGGGTTATTATGTATTTTCTTGAAACTGTAGAACATGATTTTTTAATAAGGTGTATTCTTCAGAGAAATGCTTGTCTTTTTTTTTTCTCTTTTTGTTCAGAAAATAAGGGCGAATGAAATAAACAAGCAGGGCTGCCTAGATATTTAACTCCTAAACCATACATGAATTCCTTTTTAAAATTGGTGAATATTTAATGCACTATATATCTTCCACATATATTTTCAATAGCACTTATGTCACACTTGTAACCTTCTGGATAAGGCTGCAGGTAGCTGACTGTGCTGTCAGGGTGACAGCACAATCCTCATTGGCTGTCATTACATCCACTTCAGAGCACCCATTACTGCATCTGAGCACTCTGTAAAAGATAGACATCCAGTCTCTCATTTTTTTCCTCACTTTGGTTCACATAAGTCTGTTGCTCATGCTCTGCTGGCTGATGTCCAACAACCCAAGCCATAGCATGACAAGTCACTGAGAGGAGAACCGTCACAGGTTAGCTGTGCATCTGCCCTTTTCAGTGAGCAGGGATTGTGCTCTTTTTTTCTTAGTAATTTCCTAGTATTTAAATACTTAACATGCCAGTAAACTTTGACTATGTTGAAAAAACACTAGCATGAGGGTCTGTTACCATGGCCCTCAGGCAAGGAAGGTTGTGCCCCACTAACTCTCCTAATACTCAAAACCTGGGCTGTCAGCCACAATTTCCACTCTCAATACAGACAAAATTATTTGAGCTGACATTAAAACAACAAAAATATTTAGCTAATGGGTGAAACAGGAGTGGGGCAAGTAAGCATGTAGTGAGATTAGACAGACAAAGATAATTTTGAAGAAGATGGGCTTACTATTTCATCAGAACATACCAGATAGTTCTAATTAAACACACAGACATTTTATGTCTAATGTATCTGAAACTCACTGTTCCTTTTTTTTGTCTATTCTTCTTGTAATCAGCTGCATTTTCAGAACTCCAGGAATTACTACTGTGATAAAATATACAACAGAAAAAAACCAAACTTTTAAGAGATCACTGATTCATTCTGTATTTAGTAAGAAAATGAATCCCAACTGGATAGAGTACACTAGGTTGGAGAACTATGTTTGGGAAACAAACCCAGGTCTCTTTCCTGTCATTCAATAGTCTGATGATTTTCTAACAAATCTGAAGACCAATTTCTTAATTTTAAGATAAAACCGAAACATTTGTTATAAAGACAACAAGGTGTTGGCCATTTAACAGTGCAATGTTAAACTTCAAACTTCTTGACTACCAGAACCGTGGGTTTGTATTTGTAGTTGCAGTTTCTTTGGAATTGCAATAATGATTATAAACATGAAAATTAAAAAAAAAAAGTGTAATTATCCTTGTGCTTAGGTGTCACAGTTACGACATTTTCTGCACTGTACATCAGTTTAGATGGCATTTTGTTTCTGACTTTTCCCCATTTACTTTTCAAGCTGGCCATGATGTTCCATAGAGTCAGAATTTACTTGGACCTGCAAAGACTTGACCAGTGGCTTTTCACTGGAAAGCCAGGGATGCAGGCACAACAGGCTGCTTTCTTGCTGCACTATCTCCTACCTCTCTCCCTGCCTGTTTTGCGGAGGCTAATGCTAGCGGAGAGAAGACGACATTGCTAGTAAAAGGGACGTGCTATGAGGGTTGGATGCCTCCAGTCAAGCCTCCATCTGCTGCTGACACCTGTCACTGTCTGTGAAGACATTTCAAACTCCAGAGTCCTTTTGGACTCGGCTGTTTTGGAGGGTGGCAGGCAGGGGCTTAGTAGAAAATGTGCTTGCAGTGGTGATTGCCAACACTCAGATGCTGGGTTTCACTGCTGCAATGTATTATAAACCAGGGTACCACCACATGTCCTGAAGGGGCAGAGGACAAAAGGTTATCTGCCTGAAAACTCCAGCCACTGAAAATGCTTCCTCTCACTTCTCTGCTTTTCACAGGTCTGACACTTGCCTCCTTTCCCTCTGCCACTACTCGGTGCCATAAAGGCTGTGCTCCAGAGAAACAACAAAACTGGCTGCCCAAGACAGAGTGCACCATTTGTGCTGGGCATATTTGGTACTGCTGGTGACTTTCTCCCAGATATTTTAGAGGTGGTGGCTGGACAAAGGGAAACACAATGTAAGTGGAGACATTTTATAATGCTTCTTTCAAATGGGTCCTTCCTGCATATTTCTAAAGCCTGTGAAAAAAATTAATGAATATTTTCCAGCTCCTGCTCTCCCTGAGAAGGCAGCCAGCTTTATCTTTTGCTGCTGCTACTATGGCAACACATATCAGCATTGCTTGTCTCGAGTGGGTTGGCTTCCACTGCAAGCTGGCTCCCCGCTCCCTCCTCCCCTCCCACAGGGACATCCAGGGGTGAGAAGGGGTGCTGTGCCTCATCAGCCATCCGGGAGCTCAGTGATGGCTAAGTGCAAATACCTATGGAATGCTAACATCTATGTGCTGCCACTGTTAGCAAAGGGGGTTGGGACTTACCTGGTGCCCGAAGAGGTGCTTGGCTGCACATCAGAGATGCTCACTTCCCCTGGAGAGCAGTGCCTGGGAAAATATGGAACACACAAAAGAAGAGGTGGGTGGGAGAAGGGGAGAATGGGTGACAGCAAAATCACAGGGAGATTCACCATCTCTCTTGCAGGGTTTAGATGATACTATGGAGTGAGAACTAGAGGTAAAATGGGAAATACAAGAATGTGGATAACAAAAATAATAACAGAGGCAAATAGAAGGACAAAAGAAAAATGAAAGGAAGGAGGGTGGTGAATCTGCATGCTGTTGACAGTCAGATTACACTGAGATTAGAAAAGTTAATTTGCTAAAATCATATCAGACTTTGTTAACGAATAATCATAGGTTTGCTTCACTAGACGGCCAGGAGCCTAAACCTTCCCTACTACCAGAATCATAAAGTAACTCTTACAAAAACAAAATTCAATTACTTTTTTTAACACAGCTGCAGTTTGAGCCAGAGGAAGTACCATTTTAGGGAGGGCTTGTCCTCAAAGCTCCCATTCCTAGAGGGAACGTATTTTTAAATGCAAATCAGTAAACAACATATTCCCTTAATGTCTGTAATACATTTTGAGTCCTCATGGATTACAGTTGTGTTTATTTACACATTTTCATAATATCATCATAGGACCTGTGGTACACATATCTTCAAAGAGTCTATGATTTCTAAATGAACCAACTCACAGGTGCCATGTAAGAGCATCCTCATCACTCCTTGTGTGAACATGTTCCAAACCTGACACATCTGAGGCCACACTGACTTATCAAAAGGCAAATGCCTTCTTTGTATTCAAAGGCACACCATTATAATCTTACTGCTATTTCTATGACACCAACAAGCACAGCCCCCAAGCTCCCATGTCCTTCAGACACCTAGTTCCTCACTTCCAGCACCCTGTCTATTGCTGACTATCTCAACATGGTCAAGAAATATTCTATTCAGTAATTAGAAAGCATGGTTCATGATTTTGAAACAATCACTTTCTTCACCAACATACAGAATGCCTTGGTCTCTAAACTGAGCTCTGGGATCCACCTTCTCCTCTGGTAGGTGAAACAGAAAAAGCATCTGCACGTTGGGCTTTATGCATGCATGGGAGGGCATGACAGTTACCTAGGACATGTTCACTAATGAAACAGATATCCCTGTCTCTTCCAGAGGGAAATGGTAACAAGCCACACAAGTATATCCCATTACAGGAGTCTGCTCCACAGACCAGCATTTGGACTGCACTGAAATGGTGAAATATTAAAAATCTTCTTCACTCTAATTTGGAAATTTCCACACCAACACACTCTAAAAAATTGAGATGGTATGTGTCAAATATCCCTGATGTGGGTATACATACGATTACCTATAAGAGAACAAAATTTCTTCTTGCAGGTAGAAAAGTCTTCAAGTTTTTGTTACTTCTTTCCTAAATTTCAATTGTATAAATCAAAAATAATCTAGAGTTTGCCATTGCTGATTTTATCAGCTTGTTGGATCATGAAAAGTTAACTGTGATTTCAAAAACTATTGAACCCTATTGAGAGAACAGTAAAGATGAGGTATTTCCTTGATGTAGTTCTACTCAAATAAAAAGAACGTACAAAACTCCATAAAAATGGAAACTAACTGACTTACTTGGTTGAAGCTGATGCTTATTTTCTATGTTACCTAATTATGACTTTCAGAGTTGTGCTACTCAAGCTTCTCTGGCTGAGTTTTTGCTTTTTTAGTGCTTTCTCTCTGTTTTTTTCCTGCTGTGCTCTATGATACGCTAAGAAGTAATCACAACACCTGGCTGCTCAGGATTTGCAGGCCTGCATGGTGGCTTGGGACAGGGACATGTGGCTGCATTTAGAGTGGAAGCTGTTCTGATTTTAGCTGTTTGGCTTCATTCAACAGCTTAGTGTCTTCTTATAACTGTCTTAAATGAAGGAAGCAACAGACAAGATAATTTTGTAGTTAAGGGACTTTTCTATTGGAAAGGGAAAGATAATCTTTGTCTAAATATGATCTTTACATGTTGATTTTTAATATTAAAAGTTATAGAATCATAAAACAGTTTCGTTTGGAAGGGACCTTCAAAGATGATCGGACCTGTGGTACCAACACCCTCTGCCATGGGCAGGGCACCTTTCCCTAGACAAGATTACTCAAAACCCCGTCCAACCTGACCCTGAACACTTATAGGGATGGGACATCTACAGTTTCACTGGGCAACCTGTGCCAGTGCCTCACCATCCTCACAGTAGAGAAGTTCTTCCTAATACCCAATCTAAACCTACCCTCTTTCAGCTTTAAGCCATTCCCCCTTCTTCTATCACCACATGCCCCTGTATAAAGTCACTCTTCAGCTCTCTGGGCTGCAGGCCCTCTTTAGGTGCTATAAGGTCTCCCCAGAGCTGAACAATACCTAGATCAGTAGAATCAGTAGACAGATGGTTGATTTCAGCCCTTTCCCTGGAATTCACCTCCTTTTCCTTGGTTTGTCCAAATTAAATATAGTTTTTCAGGAGTAGGTGTCTGGGCAGGCGCCTCAGCTGGTGGAGGAGAGGGAGGCCTGCAGCCAGTGCAGCAGCTCCCCTATCATTAAGCATGAGCTGCAGCGTGTTCCCCAGCCCATTGGAGAAGATGGCTTGTTTCCATGAAGAGGGGCTAAGGACAAAAGCAGTGCTGGCATAAGTGGTGTATTTGACTCAGAGTTGTGCTAAAGTCCTTTCTGCGTCTGGCCCAAACTTAGCCAACATGGCTTCTTTGGGTCCTCTTACTTTTTCTAACTTCTCCTCATGTTTCTATGCTGGGAGGGAAAAAAGAGCAACAATTCAAATTGTTCTGTTCTCTCTCATGTCTCCTGTGACCAGAATCATCAGCTTTCTGACTATGCCCATCAAGATTGCTGTTTTCAAGTGATGCTGCAGGAAAACACCTTCCTCTCCCTGAAGAGGAAAGACCAGCATAGACTTAGCCAGACACCTGCAATGTTCCTTGAACAGTGGAAAAGACCTTTCCTAATTGTGGCTATCAAATCTTATGCTGGTTCTGGTTATGCTGGATTCAAGGGAAGCAAAGACTATCACTTCAGTCAGGGTGTAATGGGAAACCAGCCTCAAACTGCCTATGAACAATTTGTTTGGTCTCACAACAACCGACTGCCCCTTTGATCATCTACAGAACATGATCCTCTGCATTGTCCCATCATTTACTGTTGTTCTTCTACAGACTTTTGCAATATTTCTCTGCTATAAAACCTGTAGAGAAAGGCAACAAACCTCCCGGTATGATTTTTCCATGCTCTTACAGGGCGTGCACTCAATTAGGTAAACATTATATAAAATATCACAGATATTGCAACATTTTCATCATCACCAGATATGTGGGTGCTTGTCAGTTGACATGTATTGCCCTAACATTCATGCTATGGAATAATGCTACGTATCCATATTAAAGTATAGAAACCAAAGTAGAGATTTTATCCATATACACACTAAAGTAATGTACAAGACTGTATGAGAGTGAGGATGCAAGACTGGTCTTCGAAGTCCAAGGCATAAGCTGCACCTAATTTTCTTCTCTGGTGCATTAAAAAGAAGTGTAAAACTGTTACAGAATAGCACTATTTCCCTTCCTTTTTTTTTTCCGGGGAGGAAGGCAAGCCTGTGGTTTGTTTACCTGAACCAAGAGCTTAACCATGAGAATTCTTCCTCTCCTGACCAGAACTGGACAGTGCTCCTGTTTACACTTTAATCTGCCAAAGTGTCTTACATTCGTGAATTATTTTTAGGCTTTCAAGTTTTGAAATCAATTTATACTTGTCTTACACATTTTCTTATTGGTGTTCTCTTACAAGAGGTGATTATAAAATCTGGTATTTTAAAATTAAGTAAAAGAAGTATTTTTGAAATAATACGCCTCATTGCTCCAACTAGTAAAAAAACCCCAGATAACATGATTGCAAGTAGGACTCTTCAAAACACCACAGTCATCTATACTTTAATACATGTCTCTTCAGCCTACTGCTTAATAAGGAAGGTGACACAATGTCATGAAGCCATTTCCATGTTTTTTTGAACTCCCATTTAGACTCTCAATATATTAAGCTCTTTTTTTTGGTTTGGCATGAGTTCTTGCTCTTAGTGGCTAAAATTTCCAATTCAAGGAAGGCTGGTTAGGCTGGATCTGTTTCCAAAATGCAGCTTCTCTATTAGGGTGCAACACTTAATAGCACAGCACTTTTAGAGTGTGTATAATGAGAAGAAAAATATAATGCTGGTCTCAGTGTTCATCAGATGATCTACAGACTTTCATGTACAAACAATATATAGACTGTCATGTGACATTATTTGATTAAAACATTTTAAAAAACAAACCTGAAATAATTTTGTTCATACAGAAGACAGCAAAAACGTGCATAAAAGGAAGAGTCCTTCTTGATAGCTATTCCATCATAATGATATCTAGAAAATTAAAACAAGATTAACTGACAACCATATGATTTGTTAAAAGTCAGCAAATAATTCATAATCCTCCTTTGAAAGCAGAGGGTCATTGTATTTAACCAAGAAAAGACTAAGTAAAAAAAAAAAAAATCTACATTTGTTTTTTAAATTCTCTAATATTTATTTTCCCCAACAGAACATAATGACACAAACTATTTACAAACTCTTTTTAAGAGTTTTTCCCTGGTGTGATACCTTCTTCTAAATGAAAAAAAACTTAAGCCAGTAAATGGGATGCAAAAGATTTGTACAGGAGAGTTAGTGAAGTCAGGGAGCAGAGTCTCAGCAGACAGAAGTCTCCATATCCCCATGGAAGTTGAAGGACCTAGCACAGCTGTTTCTTGGCCATTCACAGTAGCTTAGGGACTGGATGGCCTATCAGTGGTCACAGCAAGCTGAAACTCAAGAAACCTGCCAGACCTTCTCTAAGGTTTACCCTGAGCTCAGTGAGCAAAGGAATCACCATATCTGCTACCAAAGTGCTACCAGCTGGGTCTTCCCAGACTGGGCCAGCGGGAAGTCACGGGAGTAGCCCCATGGTTTGGTCTACCAGCAGCCAGGAAAGGATAACCTTCTGCTGATGAGAAGGAAGAGCATGGAGACTGGTGGCTACCAAAAACCATCCCAAATCCTGCCTACTCTGAGGAGAAGCCTGGGAGTGTCTGCGGTGAGGCACTCCCAAAATAAAGGATCTCTTGGCTCAAGCTGATAGCAAGTCCAGACTAGTGGAGAAAAGTCGCAGATCAAGTAAGGGCCTATTGTTCTCAAAGTCTGTACTTGACAACTACACAAAATGCTTGTAAAATTTCTCTGTCTTAACGTCCTTAAAATATCCCTTTTTCCAGTCTGGATGTTCAGAGTGTGATTATAAGTTTGGATATGAAAGACCATCAAACTCTCTGTGCTTTAGAAGAAGAAAGGGAGAAGAAAGGACATGTAGAAGGTGGATCTGAATTTATCTGACTTAAATGGTTTGAAACTGTTTACAGCACTTGCACTGACCACCAGTATGTGCTGGGTCACACCACATATATGTGTAAGGGTGAAAAGCACGACACAGACACCAATCACAGCTGCCACTCCCATGCATCCCAGAGCCAGGCTTTTCTGGCCTTGAGACCCAATGTCTCAAGACCTCTGAGTAAGGTTGTGATGTCTGGCAGATGCCTCATGCAAACTGTGTTTTTAATAGCCAGTACAAATCAGAGCAATAATTTTTTTAAAAAAGCAGTCTGATCTGGAATTTATGCCCTACCAAAGCAGATCTGATGTGGTGGTTTTCATGGAACTAAGTCTGTTTTGACATCCTTCATGACACCATGATTCACTCTGGATCTTGTGATGTGTTATAGACTTGCAATCAACAATTCAGTTGTCATAGTATAGTGCTGGCGCTGAAAAGTTAGCCACTTTAAAATTTTATTAGAGTAGCTAGAAATAATATTTTCAAAGAAAGGACGCAAAACCAATACCTAATGCTCCCGGCTGTGGTCCGCTTTCTTGTCACCAGGCCTGGGAAAACTAACTGAATAAGCTGTAAAAACAAACAGAAAATTAGAGGTAGTTGGCAAATTAATTCTAAAATGCAAAAAAATGTATCTGCCACATTTTTTTATCTTTAATCACTTCATTTGCTTTCCATCATTAGCAGGCTAATACCTGTTCTTACATACCTCTCAAGTGATAACTGTCGAAGAGAACTCAATCAGGCTTTTATGGATCGACGCCTAAGTAATTTAGCTCCCTCAGGAAGAATTTTTTTAGAGTATTCTGTTTCACCTTGCACTGAACAACAGTCAGTGCTCACACCAGGAGACCCCCCCCAGTGAAGGTGGGGTGTCAATCAGCTGAGGGAACTTGAAGGCACCTCGATGCTCCCATACTGTGACAGACCTGCAAGCCTCATTCATTAAAGCAGGACTTACTCAGACAAGGGTCGTTGCCTATTCACTCACTCCTGCAAAGCATACTGACAGGATAGGGCTTGACTTGTCTGTTTTAAAGGGACCCGAATCATCAAGCTGCAAAGCAACCTTTTGACCACCATGATGGTAGTGTGAACTGAGCATATGTCATGAAGCCATTTCCATATGTTTCCATATCAGGCTCTACAGAGTAATAGATACTGTTAGGTTAATAATCCACTTTGCTATGGTTATTCTGCATGAGCTGTCCTGTGAAGACACACACTAACCCAGGACACCTGGAACTAACATTTGCTATATTTCAGGAACAAAGGATTGAGTACTCACGTTAGTGAGGAGTGAGGAGAGTGTCCACTCAGCAGCACAAACCTTGCACTCTGTGCAAAGTGCATGTCACTGGTCCAAAGGCCTGATAACGGACAAATTTCCCCAACTCACACTAGCATGCACCTCCAGTTTTAACAGTGGTCCTGTTCTTTGCATGTTTCTGTGTGCACCCACCCCAGCTGTTCCCTTTCTCAAGATGATCCTTTAGCATAATCTCATCTTCCTAAAAGGGCAGCCTGTGAAACCAGGGCTGCTGTGGCACATGACACACACTTCCTCCCACTGCCTCTTCTACAGAGGCAGCAGTATATTTATGCAGAGGGATAGGGCAGATGAGATTAGTAGTGTCTTCAGTCACCACAGTTTGATTCACATGGGGCTTGACTACAAAAACCCTTGCACTCCACACACATGTAGTTCCATCAGTTTATTACAGCTTGGTGAATTATTACTAGATCAGCCCAATAGCAAGGCTGGGGTAACTGATTACGTGTGCACCTTTAGTTTAAACCAGGGTTGCTGCTGTTCCTGCCCTTCCCAGCTTCTTGCTGCATTGTCCATTCTCCTGCTGCAGAAGGACAGACAATTTCAAGCCACTGGGCAGATGCATCCCAGCTTGCTCTTTCGGGATATATTAACTTGCACTGTAATGCACTGGGTCAGTTAGGACTGTGAGCAAACAGTTGCAAGCACCAACCCATAGCAGCTCTGGCTCATCAGCAAAGTTCTTCTGCGTGACCAGACTCATGCTTCATCTGTGCTTGTCCCAACTTAGAAGTAAAATCCATTGATGTAAACCACAAGGTTTACAATGCTTTGCTTACAGGTGGTAACTCAGTCATGCTGGAGTACCTGAAAGTGTACAGGCAGGATGGGATTCATTTTACCTATGTGGCTACAAGGCAGAGTTACCTAAGCTGGTTGCTGTAGACTCTGTAGTCAATGGAGAAAGACGGGCAGTTCTGAGGCACTTTTCATCTGAGCTGGCTGACTCATTTAGTGTGAGAGGGAACATACGTAACTATTTACTTCTCTTCGTTGGCTACCAAGAGATTTTTAAGGTGACTAGTTTTGTGGCAGATGTCTATACTGAGCCAGGCAAATCCTACCCATGGTCTTAGCTGATGATTCATTAAGCTATGGTAATAAATTACACTGGATCACTCATTCAAATCTTAATTTTCACTAAATGTGATTTAACATATTCAGTAAAACATTTAGATTCAACTGAATTGAGATAAATGATTCCTAAAATGAGGTTATTCACATAAATTAAATTGATTTCAGGTACAACTTGTACTTAAATTATTTTGGGCTTGTGTTAAGACAATGCTTAGTAGCTCTTACTATGGGAACTAATAGAATATTAGCAGTAAAAAAATAGGAAGATCTGAACAAAAAGTCTTGAGCAGCAAATAATCACAAGGCTTTCTGCCTATCTTACTTTGTTAAAAAATGTTGAATAGCTATGGGTGTTTGTTGCAGCTGGGATTTCTAAGTGGCAATTGCTCCTCAAGTATACTTTAAAGGGAAAGTATAAAATTATGCAACATCCGAAGGCATCTTTTAGAGACAGAAGAATCAGCTCCTCGGGGTGAGGTTTTTAACCGTCTACTGTTGGCAAAAGAAATCATTGCTAGTGTAACATACATCAGTTCCCTGAAGAAAATAAACTCCATCACAGACAACACTTTTCTCTAAAATAACTGCCCCTACATGAGGGCTTACCAGAAATACATTAGTAAACATACAAGCAAAATACATTACATATTCATTCTTCTCTGTTATTTAATCTCTTTTGATATGCACTATGCATATTTGATGATCAAATTTTCTGTTTCAGCATCCCCTCTTCTTATCTTATACCTCCCATTACTCTGTACCTTTCCAAAGGTGGATGGATGTACTTGGATCTTGAAATCTGGATTGCAGGTTTCATTATACAGTTCATGTAGTAGCCGACAGGGTACAGTGCATCCTCCACATAAATAGAAATTATCAGCCAGCCTTTAAAATAAAAATATCAATTGGTTTATGTCAAAATTAGAAGAAGAGTTGTTTGATTTTAACAGCTCATCAGGTTTACAGTGAATTCTGTAATAGTTACTCTGATTTTATAGAAGCATAGAATCAAAAAATTAACCTTTATGTTAATCTGTGTTCTAGGAAACAATACATATTTTCATATAAATTTATATATATATATATGTATATTCTATGTTTAATTTTACTTGTTAAACCCCCATTTTCCTTGTTTCCAAGGTATAAGACAGGCCATGTGAGACTCTGCTCAAAAACTAACTAGTTTAATTTTTAATTTAAAAAATACAATTTAGTAATTTCATTATAGCATTAATGCCAATACAGACAGTATTAGTACTTCTCACATGCTAACTGTTGTTATATCAAAGGATCTAACTTTGGTCTTCTAGATAGAAAGGTTTCCACTATACTGAAGATAATAGTATGAGAGTTTCTCTACGTAAAACGTGCAACATGGTGTTTTGGGACAGAGAGTGTACAAACTATAAATTCTGTTTTCACACGACCTCACTGATTTTAGGATAAGTTTATTAAGAGAACAGAGTTTTAGTTTACAGTTACTGTATAACAGAACTGTCAGGACTGAAACAGGTTTAGGTGTTTTAATACTCATCCTTTGGCCAAATCCCTGATTCATCCTACTTATCAGAATGGCCATAGTCAAGTAAATGCAACTACTTGTGTGACTAAGGTGAGGAAGACATAAATCTGGTTACTTATTAGCCTAAGGTATTACCTTCACTGGGAAAAAAATGACTTTTAATTATAAGATAATGCCAATGGTTTTGATGTCAGAATATAATAGCCTGTAGTACAAATATAGGAGCAAAGCTGAAGCGAAAGAGCAGAGAGATTAATTTTCAAAGCATGGTTCTGCTCATATGACAGTGGTTTCTTACTCTGACTGTGCTTCTGTTCTACCAAATTATTTATGCATATTTAATTAATTTATCAACTGAACGCTGGTGCAGTACAATGCCAGTTACTCACTGTGTCTTTACTGATAATCAAGTTGGTTGGGAAAGCAGACTTTTCATATTTACCAGGTCAGATAACCCAGTTGGATTTTAAATCAGCACCTTCTGTTTTATGACAGGCAACCCAGTGTTTATCTTTCTGAATTAGCTGTATTGGCGGTAGATAGTGGATAAGGTCTTCAGCAAACCAGCTTACTAGAACAGGCTCAGCAAGAAGATGGTCGCTGTGCAGCCTACTGATGTCTACCTCACCTTTTCTTCATGCCTCCTTCCCCTTTTTCCACCAAAGAAGACTGTCTGCCTCCCCCAGATTTCCTTCTCCCCAGCAAAAGACCCCCAAAAGTCTCTCTCACACCTCCTTGGAGACCATGTTCTCACCTACAACCCAAGAGGCTGGTGCTGCCAAGCACCAGGGCTGAGCTGCACTCGGCTCCCTGCTCAGTGCATCACCTCCAGCCCCGCCACCCAACAGCAAAGTCTTTAAGGATTGACCTGAGCAGGAATCTGCACCCAAAGACAGGGGATCTGCTGCATTAAGTGTGTATCTCCCATCATCAGGCCAAAAGGTAAATGAAATTTATTCTAGATAAGAGTCTTAACTGAGCTCTGCCTCTGAGCAGGCAGAAATATTGCTTCTTCTAGAGCACCCATCTCAAAACCCTTCACAACTGAGCAGTCTCATAGAAGATTAAATGTAAGTCCAAACTCATCCTCAATGTAACACCAGAAGAGTCACTGGAAGTACATCAGAAATTAATTCATGCTTCAGTAGCTGGTTTCTGCCACTAGTTTTTCTTCAGCATTTAGCTACTTAGTGACAAAGTATTTTGGAATTTCCTTTTGTGAATTTATCATCTATTAAACTGCCAATCTTTTTCAAATAATAAGTTATACATATTCTTAGTGCTGACATATAATACAAAAATACTGTCTATCATGGAAAAAAATCCACACAGAAAAGATCACAGTGCTCATCTTCTTGCCTATTAGCCCTGAGGTTTTCAAAACTTGAGTTTTTACGGCATGCATCAAAACAAAACTGTTAATAAAGACAACAAAATCAAGAGTAGTAGGGAGAAAGATGGAGGTTAAAGAAAATCACATCGGGAAAGACCTCCTGCATTTATTTACTATCTATCCACACTTCGTGTGGGGTTTATTATCTGATTGATTTTAGGACCTTACACAGATTCCAGGTTTTTGGGGTGTGCCATCTCTTTTATGTGAATCCCTGGCAGCCGGGCCATTACACAGGTTGGCAAGTCTGCTGTCAAACCATTTCAGGATGAAAATCTGGTTTGCTATACGCCAACTGTAAAATGAACCTGAGCACTTAAAATTTTTCAAAACATGAAAGGGGGATTCAAAAGGTTGTGATGAAAAAAAAATCATCAGTACATTCTTTCAAGATTTATGATTCAATTTTATGCTGTGTCTCAGACCTGTTGAATGAATGATCTTGGATGAATCTCCTCCCTCAGTCCTTTTAAAATGGGAGTAGTGGTTATCTATATCACAGTAAAAACACAGACTAACTCCTGCTGTTCAGGTATTACCGAGGAGAATAAAATGTTTTAAGATTACTTGCTGACAAGTTAAAAGTTTGTTTATGTGTGTTGTTACTGTTTCACACAAAGCTTCAACACTATTCACTAGATGGACTCATCTGTGCTTGGGGAAAGAAGGAAAGTAACCCTGGTTTCTCTTTGGCCATCACACGGCAGCTGATGCTCTTCTCAAAGCACAAGAAAATGGTGATGACAACCTTACGTGGAAGTGTCTCATTGAGGAGTTCAATCACTACTTTTCACCTTCAAAGAAAATATAACGTCAAACCCTCAGCATGACTCTGAGTGCCAGCGTGCCACCAGCTGTGCAGCCCCGCAGTCACCCGTGGTGTGCGGTAAGAGCCCACCAGTCACGAGTGGTACAGCCAGGGAGAGTCCTTGCCAGCTGCCATGCAGCATCACACTAAGTGCATGGCAGCCCAGGGCCAGATCCTGGCCGGTGGACAGGCTGACACAAAATCCCGTTTCCCTCACGTCAAACCACCTCTGTATGAGTCAGGCTTGTGACACGAGATGGGACTTCGGGGAAATGTACTTTGCTTTCCAGGCAT
>WEIV01012994.1:277209-310818 GCA_013390005.1 Calyptomena viridis | reverse complement strand
TGCTCATGTTCTTCCAGTTAATCCTGTTGTTTTGTGTATTTTAATTATAAAACACCTAATAATGTGGTGACTGCTTGTAATAAATTAAAAACACATGGATATATAGAGAGCTAGTGTTGTCTATTAGANAGGGAGGATAACATGCTGAAGCTGTGGCCAATTTCAGTGCTTGCCTCATCGGTGGTGCTGCCAGTCACCTTGCGAAGCCAATGCAATATAGCTTTTAGTCACAGGTGCTTGCTTACACTAACTTGTGATAGTCTGAAACAGTTGGGACTTGCTCTGATTTTTTAATCAGGCCTTATAGTTGTCCTTATGTTAGTACATAGAGCTCAGCAACTCTTAGAGGATGGGTTTAGTCTGCTTTTCTGGGTAAAGTCTCAGAAAAATTTGGATTGTTTCATATATGAGCCCATATGGAAACCCAGCTGTTTGGAAACGCTTGTCATCATAATCTAAGTGCGACTTTATCATTCTACATCAGCGTAACCTTTCTGAGGACCTCACCATGGGTGCAAGTTCTGAGCTTAGGAGAAAAAAGGATCAGGAGAAAATGTACTGCAGTAACCCCTTATTAGTGAATGAATGCACACTCATGCATACTTCAGCTATCTGCTTTGATATCCAAATACAAAAGAGCTATAGACTAGGCTCAGAATTTGACCTTCAATATCTGACTACCAGGGCATTTATTCCTCAACTGGTTTCTTTAGTCTTAGGCTGTTTTTGTGCTAAGTACTGAAGAAGCCTTGTAACCCCTGCTGTGCCAGAGAAGATTGTCCCTGTACAGAGACAATGGTGTAAGATTGGCAAACTTGAAACGGACATGTAGTGGCATGTCCTGCCAATCCTTCTTCATCAACGAAATCCAAGCTTTAGTAAACTGCTTTAGTAATGGGATAATGTTTACTTCTGTTGGTCAAGGCCTCTTTTTCAATGGAGATATAAAAGGAATCTGTATAAAATCTATCCCCTCTTGGTCATGAAATATTGTATTATGTTGTGAAGCACACCTTGTACAGCTGAAAGCATAACAATTTGTGGACAGAACTACCCCCAGAAAAACCATTTCTGCTGCTTTTCTGCATATTTCTATCTGCCTTTTATATCACTGCTTATCTTTGATATTATGAGATATATCTTTCTGCATGGTGGTCATAATTCAAAGAATATCTCTTGACTGTCATTTTGCTTGCTCAAGCCTTTAGAGTACTTAAAAATGCAAAGATTCATGGGGTTTTTGCTCTGTTTGTCTTGCACATATATATACATACATGAATATATCTATCTCAAATTGGCTGATTAAAGTAACTAATACAGAGGAATCCCCACCCTAATAACAGTATCTTCAGCTGTATTCATGGCTTCAGTCAACAGTTCTCTTTTAGAAACTGTGGAGGAAAAATAAAGAAAACAAATACAAAATCAAGGAGCAGAAAGTATTTTTTTCCTTTGGCCAAAAATTATGCTGACCTGTGTTCCTTTGCTATATACTGAAAGCCCATCCACCTATAGAACATGATACTACAGCTTTGAGTAGGGGAAATTAATTTAACAAACATAAGGCCCTGATTACTCTGGTCAATTCTCAGAACTGCCCTTCCCCTTTAATAGTAGGGATAATATGAGGATGTATTTTGGGAGTCTTGATAAGACTGGACCAGATACCTAGGGTTTTAAAAAGAGAACAGAGCACTTCCCTTTTAGGTAACAATCTAAAACTGTTTTAACATCCCTGAATTGTTTCTTCTTCCTGTGCCAAACAATTTACAGATTGTGAGGGTTACCTTCTTGTGTCTTTTGGTCCCAGCTACATTGAAATACGCAGCAGAACACGAAAAAACCATTGTCACCACACCTTAACATTACAGGTGTTTGAGCACAGTACCTGCTGTGCAGTTTTATTGAAAGCCATGCACTGAACATCATGACAACTGTACCATGAGTGATGTGCTTTCTCTCCCATCCCTTCCTCAAAGTGTGAGTCATACCTGCAGTGCACTACTTCGTTTTGGCAGAAGTTTTGTTTTAAATGCATGTGCTGCTATTTATATACAGTTGAAAAAGTGAGGCTTAAAGTAGAGGTCTTGCACTTGGCAGAAAAGATGCAGGCTTGTAATATTCATAGTTTCTAGAGGAGTTCATTCCCCGTAAGATGAGGTTTGCCATTATGGGAAGTTCTCTTCCAAGTGAGGGGCAAAGCTGGTCATCACAGTGTTCACACAGGAACTTTAAATGGATTTGGGACCCAGACCGCTAAGTGCTCTGGAGACAACAGACTTGGGCTGGACTTAACATTGTATGAGAACACTAAGAGGGTACTTGTCCTAGTCTGTGCTGGTAAGAAGGAAGGTGGCAGCTTTGTACTTTCTGGAATTTCCCAAGGGCTCATGACTTCTCATATACATGACGCTGCTTTAGTCTAGACAAGAGCTGACAAAAGCTTTTATAATGGGGAACAGGTCATCATATGTCAGGATAGGGAGGAAGTGTCCTGGAACTGGAAGCAGTGGGGTGTGGTAGGAAGCAAGAGCTTGTCATCTGTCAGAAGCCCCTGGAGCTCTGCAAGTAGCTGACCCAGTGTGCCAGCTGTGGTTTGGTAACTTCAACCAAAGTCTACAGGAATGTCCCCGGAGTTCTTCCCTTCACACAATAGTGTAACATCCTTCTCTTATAGGACTCACCTATAACTACCTCCAATTACTGTTCTCAAGACTTGGGGACAAGCTTATGGCAATAATACTTTTGTAGAGAACTATTATTATTTTATGTAAATTACATACTCCTGACATACAAGTCCAGTTTGGTAGTGTCCACCTATGGAGATGAATAAAGCTGTAAAGTGCACTGTCTTTTTGAGGAGTGCAGGCAAAAAAAATAGGACCAAATGACAGAGGTGTAGTTTCACATCAATACATAGTTGATTCATCTTGCAGGGAACAGCTTACACTATTTTGGTGCAACAGGACTCCTGCTACTTCCCTAAGTTAGAGTAACAGCATCTCATTGCTGACAGTATCAGCACAGAGTCACAAGGGAGGGGAATGGTTATCTGCTCAAAAGGCACTGATGGAAACCAATTTAGCTACACCAGGGTGGCCATTCTGTGACTCTCGTGAACAGCTTGACACTGTTCTCATGCTGGGCCATATCATATGACAGACTTCAACACTGTGCCAAGGTATGGCTGCTGAGTAATCGACTCCTTGGCTGCAGGCGGAATGCTGCCAGCTGAGGCTCCCTAGGTTATGCTGACTTAGAATCTAAACTGCTTCTATCCTATGTGTTGTCTTGAATCCAGACTGGGACACGATTAGGACCCAATTTCTGTTAGATGAGTCTGTAGATGATTTCTGACTAACTTCTTTCATTTGTTTAGGTGTGAAAATCTTGATGCTCTGCACTAGCTGGATAGAAAAGACATATCCAGAGGTGACTAAACTACTATGTGCTTGAAGAGCAAAGGCAAAGATTTCTTCTTCAACCAGCCAGTCGTGGTTGTCAGTAATGCTAGTTTTCCTTCATCCGTAGGAAGAAGAGACAGGGAGAAGGACCAAAGTTTTGCAAAACTATCAGGCTTCACTACTGGTTCCAGTGGGGCTGGTGGTGTTCAAGGCTGGCCAGGTTACAATCAATTCCTGCAGCTCCAGTACCACAAGGAACACGTGAAAAGAAAAACTGGCCCTAAAAGCCAGTCGCACAAAGAGAGCAAATCTGTAGGAGCCACATAATGCCTACTAAGGAGTGAAAGCAAACCTCAGCAGGGTTGTTGTGCCTGGGAGTTGTCCTTGAGGAAAAAAATGTATTCACACATCATATTGGACATTTTCAAGCTGTATTTGTCACTGCACCCATGAAGTAAAAAAGTGGCACTACTTGTCAAATAGGTCCCTCCCCTTCCCCACACATATGAAATATGATGGGTAAGCAATCAAAATTCATGTAGCATACAGAAAAATGCATTAGTTAAGTTGTGCTTTTTGAAGGAATCAAATGACCATGTGGTTACATCATGAGAGTGTAATCAAAGAGGTACAGTGGTGGTACTGCTACACAACCATCTTCAAAGAGAGCTTTTTTCAGTTGGGATTTGAATGTCAGTCTTGACTTATTTCTCCCTAAAAGGGATGACAACTCTGCAGGATGCCGAGTGACTCCCGTGACTATTAAATTACACTATTTTTCCAGACAGTAATCAAAAATAACATTTACTGTTAAAACACATGACAAAAACTATTACTTTTTTTGCTCTGTTTTCAAAGAAATGCCTTTCTACAATTCATGATCAAATCTGGCTAAAAGACTCTGGAATGGAGCTTTTGTAATCAGACTGTTGTGCTGTAAATCGAAATAAAAAGAAGTATCTTCTTTGTCAAGGTGGTTTAAAGTTGCCACAATCAAAAGTCAAAACTTCCGTATAATCTGAAATGAACAAGAGTATCGGTAAAATGTAATGTTTGGTGACAGAAAAAACCCCTGCAGAAAAGCCATATCACCAGACAAAATTAATCCAAAAGTGATCACATATTATTTTTTCTTTTATTTTAGATGTCAGCATCTCTCAAAAATAAACAAATATATACCTTGCTGGATGAATAGACCAAGTCCTGCATGTTCTGAAAATAGTCAGTAATTCAATAAAGACTTCTCTTAAGAAAAGTACAATATTTGGCTGATCCTGTGAAATTGCTCCTCTGCTTAGGCCCTTACCTGCATCACCACACTTCAGCTTAACATTCTCTCGGTGTGTGCCATCACATATGCTTATTGTGATCAGTGCTGGTCAATGAAATTATCCAATTTAGTCCTCCAATTGTCTAAGCAGTTGAGCTGGTGCAGAGGAGAAGGCACCAACTTCTAAGGAAGGGAGGAGAACAAACCCTGTGCACATGTATAACATCCTAGCCCAGTGCACAATTGAGGCCAATGTTTTGTGGAATTTACCCTCCTCCTGTGTTAATTAATTAGATGGTGACAGGAACTCTCCTGCTGCTGGCCCTTGCTCATCAATACTGCTCATTTGTTGAATGGTGCCTGGCCTGAGGGGTTGGCCTACAGTGACTAATACTATTCCAAGAGATTTGGCAGCTAGCACAATCATGGACTGCTTCCCAGTAGATGTCCTGTTTTAGAAGTTAAGAGGGTTGAATACAATAGTCACAGGCTAAACTCCATTCCATCTGCCCTTACTGAAAGAGAATGGTCGTGGTGCTCATTTGTGAGGATGTCTGCTTACACACTTGTTCATCCATCTTGTCCATACCATATGATTTATAAAGACAAAATTATTAACCGTCGTCCCTGTGCAAACTGTCACTGGAGATTGATCACCTCCAGAGACAACATGGAGGCCCTTGGCAGTCCTAAAAGAATAGTTTGAGTTGGAAGGGACCTTCAAAGGTCATCTAGACCCTGCAATGAGAAGGGACATCTTTAACTAGATCAGATTTCCCAGAGCTTCATTCAACTTGACCTTGAATATTTTCAGGGATGAGGCACCTGCCACCTCTCTGGACAACATGTTCCAGTGTTTCAGCACCCTCATTGTAAAAATTGTCTTCTTTATATCTAGTCTAAACATACCATCTTTTAGTTTAAAACTGTGACTCCTTGTCCTATGCAACAAGCCCTGCTAAATGGTTTGTCTGCATTTTTTCTATAAGCTCCCTTTAAGTACTAAAAGTGTGCAATAAGGTCTTGCCGAAGCCTTCTCTTCTCCAGGCTGAATAGTCCCAACTCTCTCACCATTTCTTTGTAGGAGAGCTGCTCCAGCCCTCTGATCATCTTGGTGGCCTTCCTTTGGACCTGCTCCAATAGGTCCATATTTTCCCTGTGCTGAGGACCCCACAGATTGACACTGCACTTTAGGTGGGGGTCTCACCAGAGTAGAGTTGAGGGGCAGAATTACTGCCCTCACCCTGCTGGCCATGCTGCTCTTGATGCAGCCCAGAACACAGTTGGCTTTGTGAACTGTGAGCGTACATTTCCAGGTCATGTCCAGCTTTTTATCTACTAGTACCTTCAAGATCTTCTCTGCAGGGTTGCTCTCAAGCGCTTCTCCCACCTGCCTGTAATGATACCAGGAGTTGTCCTGACCCATGTGTAGGACTCTGCACTTGGCTTTGTTGAACCTCATGAAGTTCCCAATCCCTTTGCCTATGCCATTGATGAAGGTATCAGTACTGGTCTCAACATGGAGGTCTGAGTGGCATCACTCGTCACCAATATTCATCAAGACCCTGAGGTGTTGACCACTACTCTTTGGATGCAACCATCCAGTTGTTCATCCATCAAACAGTCCACCCATCAAATCCTTCTCTCTCCAATTTAGACAGAAGAATGTTGTGGGGGGCCATGTCAAAGGCTGGACACAAGTTGAAACAGGCATTCATAGCTCTTCCCTTGTCCACTGGTGTAGTCAATCCATTGTAGAAGGCCACTAGGTTGGTCAGACAGAACTGTCCCTTGGTGAAGCTGTGCTGGGTGCCCCAAATCACCTCCTTGTCCTCCATGTGCCTTCTAAGAGGGTCTGTTCCATGGTCTTCCCAGGTATAGAGATGAGGATAACAGGTCAGTAGTTCCCAGGGTCCTTCTTTCTACTCTTTTAAAACATAGGTACAATGTTTCCCTTTTTCCAGTCACCTGGGACTTCACCTGACTGCCATGACTTTTCAGATATCATGTAGAGTGCCTTAGCAACTACATCAGACAATTCCCTCAGGACTCTGAGATGTATTTCATCAGGTCCCATGGACTTATGTACATTCAGTTGGTCATGAAGCTGATCTTTATGTACAGTGGGGGGGGGGCATTTGCTCCTCTAGTTCCCATCTTGCAGTCCATCCACTCAAGAGGTGTGGAAAGAGAGGTTGTCGGTAGAGTCTGAGGTAAAAAATTGTTGAGTACTTCAGCCTTCTCCTGTTACCAGTTTGCCAGTCATGCTTATTGGAGGAATGCACTTTCTTTGACCTTCCTTTTCTGGCTAACGTATCTGTAGAAGCCCTTCTTGTTATTCTTTTCATTCCTCATCAATTTCAGCTACATCTGTGCACTGGCCTTCCTAACCCCATCCCTATACAACTGGACTGCACCCCTGTACTCTTGCCAGGATTCCTGTTGCCTCTCCCACTGCTTGTGCATTTCTGTCTGGTCCTTTAGTTTTACCAGCAGGTCTTGACTCAGCCATTCCAGTCTTTCGCCTTCCTTTCCTGATTTCTTAAATCTGGGGATCAAGAGCTCCTATATTCCTTGGAAAGCATCCTTAGAGATCTGCCAGCTCTGTTCTGTTCCCTTGTCCTTGAGGGCAGTTTCCCAGGAGGTCCCATTGACTACCTCCTTGAACAGCTGGAATTATGCTTAGCTAACACTCAGGGCCCTAACTTTACTCTTTGTCTGACAACAGTGGCTTCCAACTCCTCCTGTTTGTTGCTCATGGTGAGTGCGTTGGTGCAGAGACACTTCAGCTGGACTGTTGGCTGTATCACCATCTTAGAGGAACACCCCTTAATTCCTTTGAGATATTTCCCTGTTGGCTTCTATTACCCCAGGAGCCGCTGGCTCATCTCTGTAAGACTTCAGGTGTGCTGCAGTGCAGACAGCACCTTTCAGAGCTGGCTGAGACCCTCGTTAGCACTCTGTGCCTCTAACCTTGGTGTGTCATCCCACGGCTTGTCACAGGCAAGTCTGACATTATCCGCCTCCCACTTCAAGTCTAGTTTAAAGCTCTGTCAAGAAGCTCTGCTAGCTTGGGAGAAAAGGCCTTCTTCCTCCTTAACTATTAGGGAAAATTTTAAGGTTTAAATTCAGTCACTCTTCATCACCAAACTGAATTTGACCTGCAGCCACTGAATGCCATTGAAATAGAAGCTGCAAAATAATCAGTTCTGAAGCTGGAAAAAGATTTTCTGGACAATGTTTCTGAATCATTTTGCTGTACTACTGCTGTCTTTGTCAGTTAATACTGCTTTTAGGAATGAAACTGCTTTGCTTCGAGTTGAACTCAGAACTTTTTTCTTAGAAAAACAAAATTATGCTGGTTTGTATTTTTTCCTTATGTGTGCTGTATTTGTTTGCACACAAGATGTGAATAATGAAGGAGTCTACAAAATTCAGCTGGTGAAATTCTATTGGAGTTTGCAAGAAACAAAACACACAAAAACAGCCCATCAAGTAAAAATGGCTGATTGATGCAAAAGGCAACACAGATAGAGGTAATGGGGTTTCAAAAGAGGAATTAGAAAAGATTTGAATGGAAGCTCATAAATTTGCAGCAATTCAGCTTTGCCAAGAATTGCAGTGGGAAATTCTCATTACAGGAGATATTTCCATGCTATACTCACCCATGAGAGTTTTGCTAGGGCAACCACGAGGAAAGCATGATCTAGTGGTGAAGGCCAGACACAGCAATCAGCATTCCTAAGCCCTGCCAGCCTGCCCACTGACTCACCAGGCAGCCTGAAGTGAGTCACTCATTGCCAGATGCTTCCACCTGACCTTGTCAAGGTGCCTCTAACAAGGAAGCAAAACAGACTTGCCTCTAGCAACTCTGGCAAACAAGTTTTATCATGTTGTATTCCAGTTTCCCCCATGCCACCAGACGAGAAGCATGGCCAAGGAAGAAGCTTCAAGCCAGGCCAGGCCACGCCATTTTTTGGGCTGGGGGCTGTTGCCCTGGTGTGGCAGAGACACAAAGGAGTTGTTTGTAGCAGAGGAGGATGAGGGACACTCTCCCTGTCTCAAAGATACACAATGACTGGTAGAAAGCTCTTTGTACATAGGAGGTGGAGAACCTGGTTGGATGTAGGCAGCAGAGAAGCCAGTGGTTCAGCAGATCCCATGGGAAAGACCAGTGAGAGAGGAGGATGCAGAGCCCCAGGGAGGGAACCACATGAATATATGAAATAGCCTCATACCACACCAGCTCAGCTGAAGGACTTAGCAGCTGGCCTTAAATCTTCCACCAAATGGAATAAAGATCACTGCTTCTAATAGCAGGCTAATGAATCTTGGAAGTCTGCAAAATCTGGAAATTTTTCTGTTTTATTCCACCAGTTTCACACCACACATTCTAGTGTGGGAAGGGCCATCCTTGGTGTGACAATCTCTGTCTCGAGGCAATTGCTGTGGCATGCTCTTTCTTTTCTATGGGATCAGATGTGGGTAGCCTGATCTATGTCAGAAAAAGATCTTCAGGAGTTTCTTAAACAAATTACTTAGGATTCAGCGTTCCTGAGAGTTTCTCTCTGTAGTGCCTCTCCATAGCATCTCTTGTACCACCACCTCCAACCACTAACACTGAGCTGGACTAACATGATTTGCAAAGCCTAAAAAAAGAGCTGAGACTTGCAGTTCAGGACAGAAGAAGCCATAATCACTATTCTCCCTGCCTGAGCTTCAGATCCCCTTGCCTTCCAGCACTGGGTCTGGACCAAACTTCCAGGAGATAACATTGTCATTAATCACATTGCTGCATCCAGTATTTATACATAGAAAATTCAACCTGTGTTCCAGGTTATTGAAAATCCCTCCAGAGTGCCAGCAGAGGGTTAGTTTTTGGCTGCAGCTGCCTAGATCCTGTTCCTGGTAAGGATCCTCACTAAGAGCTGTGAGGGCAGATTTTCAACAAGTGGCAAATGATAGGCTGCCCAGCAGAGCTGCAATTGGTGTTTGTTGTCATCCCACATCTTGTACAGAGCCATATATAAGTGCCATTAAAGTCAGTCCAGTTCTCACTGCAGCAGGCAGCTTTGACACAAACACAAGGCAACAAACCGCGTCCTAAGTGCTCCCCGCCCAGCTTCTCCCAGGCTCTGTGAGGGCTGTGGAGTGCTGGAGGATTTGGGGTGGGTCTCAGCTCTGCTGGGCCGAGGTGGGTAAACCAATGTGAGTAAGCTCTTTGGTCCCTATTTTCTGTTACTGTGACCCTTTAGTGACATCTGGAATCTTCAGGGAGTGATTAATAAAACTGCATTTACAACAGGTTAGATGCACTAATGGACCTGTAGGAAGAGGTGCCTAGAAATCTTCATAGGTAGGGGCTAAGCCCAGCTATGTACCACAGGCAGTGCAAAAGGCTGTCCTGAACTGTTTATACTAATCCACAAGCCAGGTTGTATTTTAGTAGGTAGTTCTCCACTAGTCTGTAGAGCCTTCTCAGCACTCCAGCTGTCACTCAGGTTAGTGATGGACATCCCTCTATGTGAAGTCTCACCCTGACACCAGAAAGCCCTCCATAGGGAGCAAGCCTTCATTTAGAGAGGGAGATACCTCCATACTGTAAGTGCCTTTAGTTTCTGGTCTGTGATTCTGTAGGAAAACCAGGCTAGCAAAACACGTTTGCCGATTTTAATCCCTGGATAGCTCAGTGAAGCCTTATGTCCTTTGTGCTGCTTCCAGCTACAGCATTGCTTTGCTAAACATATTAAGTGTTAGAATTTTTGTACTCTCTTGGTAGAAACAGATAAAAATAATGCTTATGCTGGAACTGACCCATTTGAGCTAGTGAAACACTGAAAACTCCCAGTTGTCTTTGAATAGATACATTTCAAAGCATTGCCCAAATACTTTGGAAAAATATTCAAACTGTGTTTTCTTTGTGAATTATTTTATTTGATGTTTGCAAAATATTTGATGTCTGCAAGCTATTGAATTTGACTCTCAGCTCATATTGAGCACTAAGCAACACGCTTCATGGCTGCAAGACTGAAGTTTTGCTCCTGACAACTGGTGACTTGCACACCGCTGTTTTTCTTTTTTTGGCTATTCTGCAAGTAATTTATGCTAAATTCATGAAGTGTTTGCAGAATGACTTCTGGTCACTAATAGAAAAACCATCATGTTATCTCAGAAGTTGCAGTAAATAAAATTATGTGTTTTATTTGTAGTCCATCTCAATGCTTTATTTGCTCTTTGAAAAGAGCTATAAGCTAATTTTTTCTTTCTGAAACTATTAATGGGCATATTTTCTGTGACAGCCAGAGTTGCATATATTATGCAACCAGCTGTCTTGTTAAATTCCTCTGAGCAAATTATCATTTAACACTTCAGGTGCAAATTCTTCTGGAGCCAGTGGGAGCAGCAAGAACATATCCAAGAGCTGGATTTTGCCTCTGGAATTGAATTGTCCAGACTCTCGGATGACCAAAGGGGATAAGGGGAAAAAGGAGAGAGATAAATTGTAGTACCATCAATTTGCTGGTATGCTGGAAGGATATACAGGGACATGACTTTTTGGACACATAACCACTTTTCAGAGATTAGAAAAGCTGGGGAAAGTGGGGATACTTGAGAGGCTGGGAAAGAGATGTAGCAACTGAAGCCAGTGGGAGAGCATGACTGTACCCACTGTCAGAGTTTCAGTGCACCAAAGCCAGGGTGCCTCACCCCGTAATGACACAGCTAAATGGAAAGATTTTGTTTCTTTTGTGTCTCCACCCAGTTAGATAAAGATATGGCTAACGAAAGCTAGGTCACACCTGTCTACTGGCACCTTTTCCTCTCTCATTACGTGTGTTACCTTCACAGGTAGATTTATCTAAGCTTTGAGATAAAGGGGGTTCTTTTTGTTTGTTTTATGTTTTCTTTTTAATTTTAGAGGAAGTGTTTCATACCTGAAAGGTACAGATTACAGTTCATTTACTTTCTCTAAGCTTAACTCTGGTGGCAAAATGGGAGCTGCTGAATCTTTTGTGTTTGATCCACTAGAGAATAAATATGTAAATAAAAAAATTGGGGCTGCACAGATTATTGCCCTGTGACAATAGCCCATTAAAAGCCATGAAGTAAAACCAGGGATATCTTAAGCAATTTCATGAAATGAAAAATATTTATGTTTTTTGTTTTAATATTTTTACATATCTTTTTATCTTTTTGCATATTATGATTTGAAGGAATTTTAATTCACCTCAAAATACTTGTTAATGCAATAGAAACACTTCACTGCTTAGTGTAGCTGGTTCTAAATCTCCATCTTTCATCAATACCTTCTCGAGGAAATCCTCTTCATTTCTGACAACCCAAATCAGGATAACAGAGTTTGACTTACAATGAATTAGGAATGCAGAGAGAAAGTGAGAAAGTGCGTTTCTGTTAACTGAAATTATCTGTCCTGAAGCAAAAAACCTTCTTGAACATACTGTGTGTTCAGATGAGAGAATATTTTTTCAACTTCAAGCTTCTAGCAGAATGATAAAAGTGCTCATGTTGAAACTACAGGTGCTTAATGCAACACTGAGTAAATTACTCTGGAATGAGTTTGGCTGGGAAGAAGTGACAGTACTTTTATTCATTGCACAAGCACCTCGATCAGTCTGCTCAGGTTTCTGGAAACCTCTCTGGTCTGATTCACTATTTCCTTACTATTTGTTCTGGGACTGGGAGTAACTATGCAAACATGACGTTGATGCAATATTGTAGGGAGTATCTAGGCTAATCCCTGCATTCAGCTTCTGAACATGTTTGTTGAAAGCAAGGGGTTGGATTCCTTACTGTCTTCTCTCCTATCCTGTCTGTAAGCCTATGGAGATACAGCCACACAGAGTTCTACACTTATTTTCTAACTGTACATCACTATATGAAAGCCAGTGAAAGAGCTAATTTCTAGTGTACAATGAATATGTTCTGACAGTCAACATAAGAATGTAACTAGCACAAAAAATGTATTACCATTTTCAATTATCTTTTTACAAATTTGAAGTTTCTAAGAAATCATAGTTTTCTTCAAAACCATTGAAGGTAGTCAGGCTAAAGTCTCGGTTTTGGTATTCATGTCTTGGTGCTTTTAAGGAAGAATTAGAATTTGCTTCACTCCAGATCTACTTTAATATGTCCAAAGACTTAGTTGTTCTATCAGGATTCTTCTGGTGACTAAGTGTTTAGTTGGGGAGGCCAGCATAGAAACCAGAAGCATGCTTTTAGAGATCCGTGCCATTTTTTAATACGCATTTTGGGCAGCATCCATCTCAACTAACACTGAGCAGCTTCATCTACATCTGAGCTAGTCTTGTATGTCCCATTCCAGTAACTGTGAGAAACATCTGACCTGTTTTATATATGTGCCTTATGAAGAAAGGTAGGAAAGCCTGCTCCTTTATATCCACTGTGAAGGGATCCCTTCAATGCACTCAGCTGTGGAAGCTTGCAGCCAGTTTGGCCACGGGACATCCTACCCTTTGCAACTGATCAAGCAGCAGAATTTGATACAACAAGTAGGTTATTTACAGTAGCAGAATGTGTAAAGGAAGAAAAAAACTAGCAGAACTTTCAGACCTGCTTTACAGCTCCTGGTTCTCCAGGGAGTGTTGTGTTGGTTTTGGAGACATTTATAAGGGAGGAGGATTTAACATTTCCTTTAAGGGCTGCAAAGTTTCTAAGGGCAGGGTGGATGGTGGCTGCAAGTCCTTTTAGGAAAGAAAACCTTGACTTGTATTTCTCTGCAGACAGTCTCAGTTGCAAAGCAGTGGTATGAACACCAGAAAAGTTTCCTGTTTAATCTCCCAGCCAGAACTACAAACACATGAAGAGTTTTTCAGAAGAACACAGCTAGAAGATTGCATTTCCTGGCACTGGCTGTGCAACATCAAATTGTAGGTGGATGTGGTTTGATATTGTAAATTGTACCTGGCCTGCAAGACAGGCAGGACAGAAGTTCATGGGACTTGGGATGCACTCGAGGGTGCTGAGGGAGACAGCTATGTCTTTCTGCCATCTTTAGAAGGCTGTGGTCATTGGGGAAGGTCTCCAATGACTGGAAAAATGTAAATGTCACATCTGAAGTGTGAGAATGGTTCCAAGAAACTGCACAGTGGTTGGCTTAACTTGAAAAAGAAAGATTATGAATCTATCTTCTGGAAGCTATGGCTGGACACATGAAGAACAGACATATAACTGGGAACAGCCAGCATGGGTTTAGCAAGCACAAATCATGACTGCCCACCCTGACTGCCTTCTGTGCAGAGATGACTGACTCTGTGAACAAGGGGAGAGCAATGCCCATTACAAAGATGTTAAACAGTACTGGCCCCAGTACTGACCCCTGAGGGAGGCCATTAGCAACCAGCTGCCAGTGAAACTTTGTACCTCTGACCACAAACCTTTAAGCCCTGTGATCCAGTCGGCTTTCCACCCACCATGCAGTCTGCTCATCCATTTCAGCAGTTTAGCTCTAAGGATGCTATGAGAGACTACAGTCTCTAAGGCCAAGATCAAATCAAGAGGTAACTGGCACAGGTTGCAACAAAGGCAATCCTGATCAGATAAAAGGAAAACCAAACCTTATGGGGAGGTTGATTCCTAGTCTGAAACCCTCATCCTTGGAGATGCTGACAACACAGCTACCCAAGACCCTGAACAACATGTTCTGAGAGAGCCCTATTCTGGTGAAGGGGTGGACCAAACGGGTGAAAGCTACTCAAACAGCTCCTTCCCAATCTGAATTAATCTGTGATATATATTGTGGTGTATGTGTTTCTATGTAGTTGTGCAGGAGACTTTCAGTACCATCTCTGGCCTTGTGTGGGTGGCTGTTTTGTACCTTAATTCAAAACAGTCATGTCTGGCTTTCTCTGGGAGAAGAAACAGCCTTTTGAGAGCCGATGTTTTTGTTTCCACTTCTGTTATGGAAATGTTAGAATCATGAAAGTTACCACTGTGTGCAAGACTAATCACCACCTATTTCAGAAAAAGAATATGGGGCCATATTGCCTTCTTACAAGTTCAGGTGTGGAAACTCCCTGGACAGTGGGAGGAGGTCTCTGCTATCCTACAGAGGAAGGGCTGAAGGACAGAGCTGTCAGTCTATTGCTTATCACTCCTCAAGACCCATCTCTGTTTTGTGTGTGAGGTGGTGTTTTTTCCACCCCTGATCCTGCTTTAAAATTAAAGATAATATTTCAACATGTTCTTGCCATACTGAGGCAGCCAAAAAGAAATAACAGCAAGGATAGACCCATGGAGAACAGCAGTGACAGGCAGTATGTACCTTCTCTATCCTCTGGATAGGAAACTGAATAAACTTTAAGGGCTCAGCCAACAGGAAACATTTTTGTGACATCATCAGTACTTAAGCGACTCATGTTAATATTGCTTCCAATATCATGATATAGATAATGCTTATGAATGGATAGAATTCTCCACATTGTGGGGCTACATCTGTGTACATTTTAGCTCATACCTGATGATATTAAGCATTCGTATCTGTGCTCATTCTGGATCCTAGAGAAACATCAAGCAGGGCTCCTCTGACCTATTTTACAGCAAACCCATCTACACTAAGATTCCCTTTGTGGTCAGAGGAGAGATATAGGTATTTCCAGGGAGTAATTTCTCTCTTTCGATAGCATATCTTCAGAATAGATAATACACTTCCTGGCAGCACCTGTTTCTTTCCAGTTACTGGAAAGGAAGTGTGGGCGATGGGATCAAATGCAGTTATCTGCACTGTAAACAACGAGGGTAAGTATTCATCTCACCATAATTTTAGGGTGTTAGGGTAATTGCTCTGACCAGGCTCCCACAGGACCTCCAGACATGTACCTGGTGCCCCTTGTAACAGGGTCTGCGTGTGAGCTCAGACACTGGTGCCCAGCCCTTGTTCCAGCTATGTTGTAGTTGTGCTATGTCCATTCCCTTCTGCTCCTGACTTAGTCCCTTGACTCCCTACATTGACTTCACACCCAACACTTTGCCTTCTGCTCCCTCTGAAGACCTTGATTCAGTTACCTCAGCTCCAATGCCATTTGATGTTGGCTATACTGCTTAGTCTCAAGCTGATGCTCCAGTAGTCTCCCACAGATCTTGCACCAGCCCCACAGGGATGTCACGACAACCAATAAAGGGATCTGAAATTGTGTCAGACATCGATGGGAAGGCAGCTGAACTGCATCTCAGTTGTTTGAAGCCTAAGCATCTGCAGGGGAGGAAGGTGTCTAAGCTCTTGGTACAGTCAGTAAGGATCTAGACCATATAGGCAGAGGAGTCTAGAGAGCAATTTGACTGACCAAATGCTGGAGCTTACCTCAGGAGGAGAGTAGCTTGCTAGGCTACATCAACTGTATGGGTTCAGTCTTCCTTGGCTGCCATTGGAGTTTAAGCTGTATCTCTCATCCAGGCACTATAATTCAGGCAAGCTAAATCCCACTCATGGTGACTAAAAAGAAATAAATACATTTATGAGAAAAATACGAAAATGATCACTCTTTGTGTTAAACATTATGATTTTCATCTGAGAAGTATAGAAAGCTAAAAGCTTTGTGGATATTTAAGGTTCAGTCACTGTAGATGTACATGCAATCAAACACTCCCATTGTATTATATAAACTCTCACAATACACATCCTTTGTTTATAGTCATACGGATTTACAAACACTCTCTGGAAGAACACAGACACACTCGTTGTATACAATATATTTTTTTTTCTGTAAACTGTAAATGTGGAATTATAAATAATAATTTGTGATATTTTGCATATGGTTTTCTGCATTCTGTGATTCTATCTTTACAAGCAAATGAAAATACTGGTAGCGTAAAATGATGATCTCTTTTTGCCCAGTCTCCTCTGCTCAGTTCTATAGTATTATTATAGACTCCTCTGTTGCCATAGAAATGATTGATATATCCAATCACAGCATTGTTGCCATACCCTTGCCTCTACATATTGCCCTTTAAACCAGACTCTTAGTTGGCTCTTTGATATTTTAGATCATGTTCTGCAGAGACCAAAAAACCTCACAAAACAAAACCAAAAACCTTTGGCTTCAAAAAGACTGAAACTAATCCAAAACACAAAGTTACATATATTAATACCGTGAATATCCATGATTTTATCCTAAGCCTCATGACATTTGTTGTTTTTATTAACCCCTGACTCTGGCAAGTGACATCTTTGTAAGAATCTTAGCATCCTCTCATGCAAAACAAGTATTTGCAGTTTAAAGCTTCCTAGCTATGGAACTTAAAAAAAAAAAAAAAAAAGGCAAATTTAAAGAGCTGCCTTTCAGGGAACCTGCTAATTTCAGGGGGAATGAATTACAATTTTTGCAGATTTGGGTCTCCCTCTCAAGAAAACAGGAGCAAAGAAGAATTAGTCAAGCAAAGAAGAACTACTCAAGTTCGTCTTTGACTTGATGCAACGAATAGCGGTCAGATTGACAAATTTAATTTTTCTTCACATGTTTCAGAACTTAGTAATGCAAGCTGGCTACTTCCAGACTCAGATGTCCATTCCACAGCAGTTTATCACCCTAAGAAATACCCTGAGGCTGCCTGGGCTTCTTTTCCACTGGCTTCCACTTCCTTCCAGCAGTGCCTGCAAGGATATGACAGCAGACACACTTCCCCTTCCCAGCCTGGACAATAAGTCTTATTTTCTTTTTTTTCTTTTCTTTTCCTTCTTGCCCCCATTCCTTTGCTCAGAGCCCCATGAAGACCACTACACGGTCCCCTGTACACACTCTATGCAGGAGAGAGGGTTTCTGTTCATCTGAGGCATTTGCAACACGAATGCTTTCAGCTCAGAGAAAAAGAAAGCAAAAAAAAAACCCCAGTCTTGGGAGTGGGGGCTGCATGCCTTTACACCCCCTGCTACCTCCTATTGAGATACTCAGCATTTGGTTCATATCCCAAAGGATGAGCTAGGAACAGGGGGGCCAACCAGAAACAAAAAGGGCAGGGCTTTTGGTGCAACTGCAGTATGGCATGGACGGACTCCGAAGCTGCCACTAAACTTCTTTCTAAATCTCCTTCCTTTTCCTGGGGACTCTGTTCTGATGCTGCCTGTAATTCCGATTTCTAGCAAATGCCACTAGGTGGCTCGAGATGGAATCTCTGCAGGCAACAGCTTTCAGTGGGATGTGCCTGTGTGGGGGGCAGGAATTTGGGAATTATCCTTGGGTGGTGCGCACCACCCTCATCGCTTCTGTGATTTTCAGATCTTGGTCACAGATGCTAAAGGAGGGAAAGGGGCATCCAAGCAAACCCTCTAAATGGGAATGAGCTCGTTCTCATTTCTCACATGAAGTGAAACACCAGTTTTCTCATGATTTACTCTTTGAGAGTTGGTACTAGTGATAGCCTGGAGCCTAGTAGTACTCCCTGGAATACCAGTCATGCCCGCCCTCTCATGCTCTCCCTTCAAAATGTGAATTATTCTTCTCTTTTAAGCTTTACCAAAGGTAATTGTTATCATAAACTTGGGTCAAAATAAGTTCCTGATGGTCTTGAGAACCCACCATGGACAAAAGTTCTGAGTCCAACTTACTTGGGGAGAGAAGAGTTTTCCAGGGCCCAGAAGATGACAAGAGTGATCACCACAAGCATCAGTTTTATGCCTGTTACTCTTCTGACCTCTTTCCCAGGGGTACCCTGAAGTTATCACTTACTGTGTGTTTCTCACTTTCCTCCTCTGTGTTTTCAGCCCAGTCTTGTTCACTTTTATTCCAGGGTGCTCCTTGGGTTGTCCTTCCCTCCATGCATGGGGCTTTATGTGTTTTCCTGCAGCAGGAGATCTGCAGGGATTTCTTTACCTCCTCTCTCAGACAGGGCAATCCACATCCCAGGAGGGCTGCGTCCCTCTTCCCTTTCCCTCACTGATACCTGTCCGGGCATCAGACCTGCGGTTTGGCACACACCTCCTGCGACGGTGGTGGGCCATCTCCTACCTGCCACCCACCCCGAGCTGCCCCAGCTGCCTGGAGGGCATGGGAGAGGATGCTGCGGGCAGAAGCTGGGAAGGTGGGATGCACTACTCAGCCCTGCCTGAAAAACCTCGCCCTGCTCCCGGAGGAGGCCAGGGCTGAGTTTGTCAGGGTGTCAACACCTTGAAGGCAAGGAGGAGGAGGGGGAAAGAGGAGATAGAGGCACTGTTGAGCAAGAAGGTGCAAGTGGGTGCCATCAGCCAGTTGTTTGAACTAAAAACAACTGCAGATGCTAGGAGCTGTAGCTATGCTAAACAGTTGGCCCATCCCCCTCCTGTGCTGTTTCCATTCCCCTTTTCCTCCCCCACAGTCAACAGGGCTTTGGCCCATGATACCTTCTCTGACATTTTGGATTTGATTAGAAAGCAATGTATATCCTATGACATGCAGGCAGGCACATACTGCAACGCTGGCAAGTCAAGCATGTGGTCTCACAGATCCTGACAGCAAGTCAAACATATCCCCCCCACTCCCTTGTGGGCCTTAAAAATTGCTCATATAGGGCCAGAGACAGCAAAAGTGAGCAACACCAAAGTACTCACCTGGCTCCTCTACAGTAAGCATAGGGAGATTTCATTTGGGTTCTGCACAGCAGCTACTAGAGCTCCAGTAACCACTGAGAAATTAGAGGCTTGTTTTAAAGTACACTTACTCCCAATCTTGCTTTTATTGAGAGAAAAGGGATTAAAATCGAATTCAGTAGCCCCACCTAAAGCCTATTCCCCATTGCTGGCTCTTGCCTCAGCCTCTGTCCCCACGAACATTATTTACCTCCCCCCAGAGGGCTTCTCCTGTCTTCCTCATTTTTAGGGTGGAGGCTAATAAACTCCCCAACCCTGGTAAGTCAGGATTAATTAACGTGCAGATCCCTGCAGGCTTCTAACACCTGCTGAGAGAATCCAGCCAGACTCTCACGGTGCTTTTTTTTTTTTCCACACAGCAAATTTTAGCACCTGGAATAAGGGAAGGTTATAAGCTCTGGCTTTGCCTGGGTGCCTTACAGTGAAGTAGATAAAAAAGGGAGGAGAAATAATATTTTGTAGGGTCTGTTTTCCTTCCTTTTTTCTTTCTTCCTCTTTTATTTTTTTTTTAAACTTTTAATTTAGACCAGCAACCTCTTTTGCATGGGAGAGGCATCTGCTGGCAAGCAGCTTTGTTGCATGCCATTACCACCTTTCTGAGGCTGGGGGAGGCACTTTTAGCTGCATTCTGCCTCTGGTAATGGGCACCCCTCTCTCCTGGCTGGTGGATGCCATCTGTGGCAAATGTTGTAGAGCATGTAGTCAATCACTATGGGATACAGTTATTTGATGCAACAGCTCTCTAGGGACTGATTTAGGACCACTATAGTAAGGACAGTTGGAGCTAATTGGATTTTTTTTCCCCCAACATGGGTCTCCAGATGTGACAGGGAAGCATTGCTTTATTAACTAGCTGTGTTCATCCATGCTCATTGTTACAGAACCAGTGATTTCTTTTTTTTTTTTTTTCCTCTCTTGGTGTTGAATCACAGCCTAGTGGGGGTTGTTTCCTGCCAGTTCCTGAACAAGAGCCAAGTGGCCTTCCTTGCCTGCTGGAATTTTACAGCATGCACTGAGCAGAGGTGCCACCCTGCTGAATGTTGGCATTTTTTAGTTCAGTGAACACTTCTTGTTATCTTTGCTAGTAAATGACTCATTTTTCAGTGGACTGAGCAAACCAGAGGGAAAAAAAAATCCCTGGCAACATTCTTCAGTGGCCCATTCAGGTGGATAAACCTTTTACAAATGTCCCCTCAAAACTAACAGGACACTGGCAAATAGCTTGTGTGCAGAAGAATGAAGATAGTGTTTTGCTGGCTCCCCTCCCGCAAGAGCCTCAGCCACTGCTGGGGAATTGCCACCACCCAGTCCTTCTCTGTACAGGCACTCAGCTCTGTCTTGGCACCAGCTTTGGTGCTCTCTGGGTCCTCCCAGCAGCCAGATGAAAACTGGATGAAAATATAGAGCTATTTTCTGCTAGTGCTTTGGCCCAAAACCTACCACGCCATGAGAGAGGAGAAATAGGCCCATGTGGTTGGGAAGACATTTGATCACTGTAGAGCAGCAGCCTCATTTTGTCTGCCAATGCCACTCACCCATCATGTGTTCTTTTTTCACAACGTCTTTCTGGGAGAGATAAGCTCCCAAGGGGAGCTCAAATGACATGCCAAAGTTCATAGTACAATAAACCTAGCTTTACTCACAAGTTTTGATAGAGTATTGTACCAAAGCATCCAAAAAATTACTTGTATGCTATAGTCATTTGTATTATCCTGTGCTTTAGATAATGAACAGCTTGGCCCCCTACGTGCTGTGATCCACTCCTATGGCAAAGGAGTGTGTTTCAGATAACAGAAATTATTCTGTCATGGCCATTGATCTTTTGCATTCTGCAGTTGCTCCCTGAGGATCTCCACAAGAATAAGTGCTCTATCTTTATCTGTTCCAAAGATCTTTAAGAGGGGCTGAAGGCTTGATAGTGCTGTGCACAATGCCACTTCAAAACAGCAGTGGAGAACATCCTTCACATCGGCATGGTAAATCTATGTTCTGCACAGTCCAGGCAAGGGTGGTGGTGGCTCCTTCCAACCCAAGTGGCTCCAACAGGATCCTTAAAAGAATGCTTAAAAGAACACTCCATCCAACTGCAAACAATCATGGCAAAGGCTTTAGGAATTTTGTCTCTGGAGCAAGAAGGACCACATGCAATACCATCTGCATAAATGTCAGAGGCCTCATTCCCTTGGAGACCCTAGACCTGTAGACACATATGCTTGTGACTGGTCACTCCTTTCTCCCAACTTCACACTTAATCTCTCTCTTTTTTTTTTTCCCCCATAGGCCAGTAACAGGGCAAATCTCCTTTTGTATGAAGAGCAGCTGCCCCTTCCCTACCGCCCACTCATCAGCCACAATATCATTCCCATCCTAAATGATTTTATGATTCTGTATAGCTCTTCTTCCACTAGCAACTGAAGGCTAGTACCAGAATAGTGGTTCTCCTTACAAACTCCTCACCTGCCCTCCCACACACAGTTTCTCCACTAGCATCCTAGAATTCCTAGCATGTGGTTCTTGGCTTGCCTAAAGGCTGCTGCTCTTTAACTGGAAGACATGCTTCTGGCATTCCTGGGAGGCAAATCACAGTCATGCTGGAAGCTGCCCTCTGCACCTGTCTATTGCAATAGCTCAAGATGATGCCAACAGGCCTTGGGCTGCATTAGGAAGAGGGTCACCAGAAGGTTGAGGGAGGTGATTATTCCCATCTGTTCAGCACAGGTAGACAGACACATCAGTAGTGCTGGGTCCAGTTCTGAGCTCCCCAGCACAAGACAGACAGGAACTTATTGCAGCAAGTCAGTGAAGAGCCATGAAGGCGATGAAGAGACTGGCACATCTGAGGAGAGGCTGAGAGAGCTGGGATTATTCAGCCTGGAAAAGAGAAGGCTCAGGGGTATCTGATCCTTGTGTACAAATACCCAATGGGGTGACTAAAGAAGATGAAGTCAGAGTCTAAATGGTGTCCAGTTAAAGGATAAGAGGGAATTGGCATAAATGGAAATAAAAGAAATACCATTTCAACAAAATTTCAACAAAATTTCTTCTTTACTAAAAGGGTGATCACCCAGAGAGGTTGTGGATCTATCCTTTGAGACACTCCATCCATCTTCATCCTTGGAGATACTCAAAATCCAACTATATCCAGTCCTAAGCAACCTGCACTAGCTGTCTCTGCATTGACCAGGCATCAGACTAGACAATTCCCAGAGGAACCTGCCTCCTGGCCTTAATCATTCTGTAATCCTGCTTGCTAATTCTCATGTCCTGTGGTCAAGCCCACTAACCTTACCCCCGACCAGCTTGATGGAGCTGTGTTTGGCACTTGAGGGTGAAGGGACAAATTAGCTCTTCTGCACCAGATACTCAACAGACACCTGAGCAGCTGACAAATGTACACCTGGTATGGGAGTAGATGAGGAAAAATCCATGGGTGTTAAGTTCAGACAAGGGATGTGGGATTCATCCCATCTAACTCTGGTCACTCGTAGTATAACCATCCATAAATGAACATTTATGTCCCTTTGAACATAATGAACATAATTATGTCCCTTTTGAGTCAATACAGAGAAATCACTAAAAAGTGATTCATGTGACCTATTTCACAAGAGATGATTCATGACTGAGAACTGCCTTTCTTTCTCTGCTGACTATTAGGAAGAGAGAGAGATGTGAAGAGGTCAACTTTGGACTTCTATACCATATACATCTTATGGCATTTAGGATTATTCCCACCTCTGATACTTGTGCAGAAGTCCATCTGTTATTGCCTAGAGTAAATTTTTACACACCATAAAATGCAGTCAAATTTGATGAATGTCTCTTTGACTACAAAGAGGACTAAACAGACAACTGAAAAGGATAGGCAAACCCCAGACTGCTGAAGATTAACAGTTCATACAGGCAACCTAGGGGCTAGATGGAATCCTACTTTATTATTCCAAGGGTGAGTGTTTTAAGGATACAGATCAAGTGTATTTTTTGAGTAATAGGACCTCATTTAGTATATTGGGCCAAAGTCAAGGACCCTAAACCCAACCCTACAGATCCCTTGTGTGGCTGGACTCCTCAGAGTCCAGGGGAGTATAGGGAACTTGATCAGTCTGTGCTACGATCTTTTGGGTGGACAGAAGAGGGCTGTGGACAAGATGGCTTGGTAACAATACGTCTTAGATCATTCTTTGCAATTGTTAGTCCAGATTTCTTTGCATATATCCATCAACGGGGTCTTCCCAGGACAGATCTTCACCTCATCATGCTGCCAATTGGACTTTTTTACTCATAAACTATTCTTGGCTTGCAGTGACAAGCAGCAAGGAGGTAATGTATGTCCTTGGCGGTGATAGGCCCTAGGATGGGTCAATTGCTAGAAGGGCACTGCAAGAAGACATAACCTGTCTTGTTTTGTCTTTTGAAATATGATGAAGCAACACAGCATAAACTATTTTCCCTTTTTGTACTGTCTGGCATGCATCTGGACAGCATCTGGACAGAAGACTGATCAAACTTGGCAGAAGCAGTTTGGCTATGCAGAACGATGCCTGCACGCACTACAGGAAGCCAGACTGCATAAACACACTATGGTGGTGTGGGTGCTGGCATGCAGTGTGGTCCTGGGTGCCTTAGACAGTCAGTCTAGGAGCTTGATCTTAATGTTGCTCCAAGGGTTCTGTGAAAAGACCATGTAGCTCCAGATTTCATCAGACAAGTAATCTTTTGGCAAGATGCTTAGTCCTGTGATTTTTCAAGGGAAGCCACAATCTTAGAGAGCTGCATCATTTTGAGATGTTGGCATTGTAGAAAAACAGAGGATTGAGAAAGCGTATATAAAGTCAACTGCTGAGAAAAATAACACACAAAGTATGAATGAAAACAGTTAATCTCAAATTAAGTACTTCAAATCCCAAATTAGTTCCTGATATGAAAGAATTTGTGACTTCTAGTTTCTCAGCATTTTGACAAAGAGAATAATATTTTTTTCTCTAAAGTGGCCGGAGATGTTACACAACTAAGTAAGATGTGTTATTAATTGTAGATATTAGTTGTTGTCCTGTAAAATGTAGGATGCAAACATGTTGGAAACTGCTATGGGATGCAAGGAGAAGGTTGACATTTAAATATAATTTTATACCTTTCCAGTATAAAATTTCATCATTAAAAATCACAAAGTATTTCTGTCCTGTTTTATTTTGGTGGTGAGAGGCACGTGACTGTTATAAAATGTTTGAAATGCCTGATGCTAAGGTAACTGGCCCTCATTTAAAACTCAGTAACTTCACCCATTTGCTATTGCCTTTTCAATGGTATGAAAATGCATCTACATGTTTTCTTCCAGCAGAGGTGAGTGAACACCAAGACTGGACTTTTTTTTCTCTGCTGCACAAGTGTCCACCTTTGTATGATTTCCAGCATTTCTTGCATTGGTGCAATTCCACATAGGTCAAGAACAGTCCAGTTGCAGAGGTTTCTATCCTCAACCTTGTCAAAATTGAAGTGTTAGGGAAAACTATTTTGTTGAGCTTACATTCATCCTCAGTAAGCCAAATTTCAGATCCCAACAGTAGTGTGAAGATAGCCTTTCTCTCCTATAGGAAATTAGGAGCTTGTTCAGGAAAGGAACTTCAGGCAAGGTTTGCATACATCTGGCAGTGTCCTACGGAACTCCACAAAACTTCTTGCCAAGTACGTAGGATCTGATCTGGGGAAATGCCCTTATTCAGAAGTGTGCATTTGCATGCCATTAATGTCCTACATCTTTAATACTTTAGCTGTCTTCTGAACTGGGACTTCCTCCTGTTGTGTATGCCTTCATCTCATCATTTCTCTCTATCTATTTACACCTAGCTCAAATAACGGCTCCAGTCTGGGCTTGTGAGAGGAGGGAGCAACAATGATCAAAGCAGCAGAAAAAGTTTTCAAAGAGATGTTGGGAAATCATGCGCTGCTTTTCTATCCTTTGTATATTTTTTCCTGCTTTTTCCATTTCAGGTCTAATTGAGCCAAGGCCAAATTGCCTTTTCACCATTGCCTAACAACACCCTTGTTTCTGATGACAACTGCTCATAGTAAGTGCATCAGTCTTAAATGGAAGAAGTTGGTCATCAGAGCTTCCATGAAGTTTTAGAAGAGCTACACTAATTCACAGCAGTTAAACATCCATCCCCTTGAGTTCACTTTGCTAGTCAAATCAGTAAATAGCTTCTAAAGCATGCACAACTGCACAGCTGAAAATCTTAAAAACGGGCATTGCACAAAAAACATTGCCTGGCTGCGTGGCATTCGTCACACCAGTCTGAGATGTCTTCAGTGCAGGCTTCAGCCTCCAAACTAATCAGTGCTAAGACACCATTCCTCTGTGCCACTTTATCTGTCTGCTTCATGATGAGATGGATCTGAAGGTTCATCCTGGAGGTGCTTACTTGTTTCAGTCAACTACTAAAGGAAGCTTAGGTGATCAGCTTAGGTACAGGCATGCAAAACAGACAGATAAATCCCACACGTTTTATCTGGAGATAATAGCTCTCTGTAGCCTCTCTTTATTCAGTGTTTTTGTTATGACCAGAAGACCCCTAAAAGTCTCCACATTTCAAAAGAAAAAATATTTGTATTAATTAGGAAGTTCTTCACTAACAGTTACACTGGGGAGCTTTACCAAACTTCTGTGTCAAAGCTGCCCTGATATTTGGCTTTCTTAAAACCAGATCACAGGGGGTAAGTGTATGATACAGGAGATCCTCCTGTTAAATTAGCAAGATCTAGAAAAGGACAGACAATGCCCTTGCAAGCCAAACTGTAGTTAAAATACTTTGCTTCACATCAAAACCCAGCAATGTCCCATAACATTCAGCCTTTTATTATATATTGACAGCAACATTTTGTTTAAAAAAAAATACCTGGAGCATTATCTTCTGTCAATCAGCAGCCTGTTTCACTTCAACTATCTATTTTTTTCAAATTATACAGTGCATGGTGATATCAATCTAGAGGCCTTGTCTCTTCCCATGGACCCTTCCCTGGTATTTCTATTGGCATGTCAGAAGTGGCCCGTGAGATCTAGGTTTTGCTGTTGGAGCTAACTTAAGAAGTTGCCAATGTCATTTCACCATTTCAGTCTCCCATTTTCTTCTCTTTGGTGACATGGCCTTCTTGGCGATGTCCCTGCCAGGAATCAGAGCCGATTCACTCCTTCCAGAGGGACTTATTTTTTGGCCAGTGTGAGGCTTAGCCCAGAAAACCCTTGTTCTGTAGAGATTTGAAGCCAGGCACAAGCACCAGAGAAGGGAAAAGAGGAAACATTTTAAGCTAGCTGCACTGTCAAAGCCAGAGTTTCCTGAAATTATGGCCTCTGCATAAAATGAATGGAAACTAAGGCTATGTTAATCAATTAAGGCTATGTATTAATTGTGGAAATCCTTACATGGTTCTAAATTCCTTCAATAGCATTGAGTTTTAATTTTTCATTTGAAAGGATAGTTAATTCTCATCTAGGCTTTTTTTTTATCTTTTCTTTTGTGTTTCAGTGATAATTCACTCTTCATTTTAGTTACCTTAAAAATGTAACTCCCTAGTCATTGTAAAATACAACACAAAATGAAAATGCCTTCAACGTTCAAACAAAAATGACTTGGAAACTGAAGAAGAAAGCTTTCAAAGGGCAGACTTCAATAGCCTTAATGTTTGTTTAAAATATATGCTTTGCACTTTCATTTTCACTTGTGTAATTTACCTCACTTAAGTCACAGTCCTCAAAGATTTATGAATTCATAGGGAATTTGCGCAATGCATGAAGTTCAACACAGGGATAAATTTGCAGGATTAAAGGAAGCTGTACTCAGACCAGGGCCACTGTGAGAATTCATGCTGTCACAGCTTTCTTGCAGAAGCCCACTGTTTGTAGAAGTGCATTGGCTTCACTCTGGGGATATGATGACTTCTGTACCAGCTCAAGCCATCATTAAAGGTTGTTCATTACCAGATCTGTGGACTTTTTTGGATCAGCTTGCTCTGCATCAGATACAGACACGACATCTTTCTGCTCAGTTACCCAAGTATAGAGAAATATTTCTGTGCTAGCTTTATGCCTTTTTTTACCAGGTTTAAGCTAGCTACAGTACTTTCTTCATCAGAAGATGTTCTGTAACAAAATTACTCCTTCAGAATTTTTTTAACACATTGCAATTTACAGAATAAGTTAATAAAGGTTAAGTGCTTTGCATCATGTTGTTGTGGCATTTCTGACTCAGTACATGGCACATCAAGACTATGTTCAGGTTCATGCCAAAAACAGGCCCAAGTTCTTTAAAAGTGATGCCCACCTATCTCCTCAAGAGCCCGGCAGGCTTGCAGACTCAATGTGAACTATGTTTATATAAGCTGGAGAGCTCCAAAAGAGTAACACAACCACCTCCACACTCCCTGCCTTGCTTGTTTCTGCCTTCACCATACTGTGAGCACAAGTGAGCTGGAAAAAACAAAATCTGAAAACAGGTGTTATTTCCAATAGTTACCTGTTTGATCACATGATTCTTGTAAGGACAATGCAGTGACAGGAGCCAAAGACCAGGAGAAAAAGCGTAGGATACATGCCTGTGTGCTTGGTGGGGAAGGCTTGCGAGATCCTTACACAAGCACTGCCTGTAAATGCCTGCAGAGCCACAGCCACCATCATGTTGGCAAAGTAACTTTCCTTATTCTGGGGCACAAATGTGGCATGAGCAGGTTGTCTCTCTGTCTTGCTCATCATCCAGAAGCACAGATCTCAGAAACTCTGGGTGAGCATTCTCAGGTGCTCCTGGGTGAGATAAAGCACATCAAGATAAATGTGAAAAGAGACAATACTCCCTGAGGAGTTCTGACTCAGATGGGGAGGAAAAGAGTTTGCTCATAGCCACTACAGATACAGCTCAGGGCCCTGTATAAGAGGTGAAATAAGTGTCACAGTTGGGTCATGGGAAGATAACTACAAGCCAGCTTAGCTACAAGCAGAGATAGCCTGTGACAGCCAGTCACACTCAGTTATTGCATGCTTTGCATGACAGATAGCAGGACCAGAAACAGTTTGTTAAAACTTAGAACATAGGCAGTCTCAAAAAATATACATGGGATTTTCTCAATTAGCCTAAGCATGCAACAGTATTTTTATGTCAGGTTTATGCATGTTTTCCAGGTTTAAGCCCGGCTGCAGAACTGACAATTCACAGTCCGATATGAAGTGCAAGATCCTGGATTGTGCTGCAAATTCAGTCTGGGTAGATCAGTTAGGGATGTGGAGTCAGAGAAAGGCTGTGGCAGCATGAAATCACTCTTCCTTGTGTACAGGAGCAGTCTCTTCACAGAGGCTGTGGCTCTGTGGATGTAAATCCTGTGTGGGCATGTTCAGAGTCAAACTCAAAATGCCCCAGCTATGTGATGCAAATTGCAGAACTTCACTCTGCTGGTTTAGATTTGTTCAAATTTCTCTAGAAGCAAACTTCATACCATTTCAGCTATCAGCTTCTTATGTCCTGTGGCTCTAGATGTACCAGGTACCATCCTTCTTCACCACATCCAGCATAAAAGATGACATAAACACTGTATTATGTTATTTTCATAAGAATATTGTCAGATGTTAATTTCTGATCTGTATCAAGTTAGAACTGCTGGATGCTCCAGTACTGCATGGTGTGATACTAATTATTACTGGACTAAGGTTAACTTTTCTGCTTAGGCTATACTGCAGTGCCATTTGAGGTAACTCTTTCTCCCCTAAAATGACTTTTAGGACCTGGTTTCATGGTACCTAGATCTCTGTACAACAACTTGAGGAATTCCTCCTCTCACATTACTAGCCACCACTCATTTAAAGCAGGGCATTAACAAGAGGTGAAGCAATCCTGCAAAAAAAATAGAAATGGTGTTTTCTTTTTTGCTAACATCTGCCTAGCTACCTGACCACAACACAGGGGAGCTGTACTGGCACAGCTGAAAAAATAGCACAGATGTGGAGCCTGGTTGGGGAGGGGGAAAGGTGGGCATGTCTAAAGTGCTGACAGGGCTGATAGCATTGTGCCTTCCCACCTGGTTCAAAGCAGCTGTGAAAAGTGCTTTGGCTCACTTTGCCACTCTTCCTGGGCTAGTGGGATTGTTATATTTAGGCGGTCCCTGTGTTTCAGGAGTTCTTTCAATCCAGTTGCTGAAATGCTAACAGAGGAAGCCAGCCAGGAGGTGAAGGGTCATGGCCTCAAAGCATACACCTGGTGGAACGTTGCTTCTTTTTGGCTCTGTGCAACATTGTGTCACCTACAGCAATGTCTACATGTGCTTCCTCACACTTGGGTCCAACTCCCTGCCCGAGCCTTGCCTGCATGCTGGAATGAGGGTAACCTATCGGTCTGGGAGACAGTGCAGTATCCTGAGGAGGGAGAAGCAGCAGGATGTCACCAGCAGCAGTGTGTGTGCAACTGGGCAACCAGAGCCACAGGAACATGTCCATCCATATAACACTCAGATGCAGCATGTAAGAATCTGGGTGTGCCAGCAGTGATCATGCAGAGCAGCTCTCCTGTGGAGGTGTGAGATAGGGGTGGTAGAAGCAGCAGAGGAGGAAAGGAGCTTAAGCTGGAGGAAGGCTGATTGTGTGGCATCCTTCTGTAACTGTTCTGCTCCCAGTATGTATTGTAATAACAGCATGAGGAGAACTCACCAGCATGAGGAGAACAGACAGTCTTTAAAGTCTCCCAATCTCCCTCTAGCCTTGGGATCCCACTTGCATCACGAGAGCTGGACTGTGCAAAGCCTCACTCAGCCTCACTCCCTACTCTGTCTTCTGATACTCCACCCTCATGGACCTTTTCAGCCAAGGAGAGAACCATTTCCATGGAGTATGATGGGTGGCATGTCTAACACTTCACACTATCAAGGAGGTCAAAATCACTCTCATTCTCCACGTAGAGAATGGGAATGGAGATGAACAGGAATGGAGACAGGAAATGAGATGCCTCAAGGCTATGGGATGAATCAGTAATGGAAACAAAATGAAAATTCAGAACTTCCTGTCTCTTTACTCATCTCCTTGAATACTGTTGATGATTAAGCTCATAAAAAGTTAGTGTGGTTGATGACCTCTACGACTCTGGTCAGTGATTATGGCCCCAGCACATTAAATGCAGAAAATAATAAAACAAAGACAATTTCAAAGAACTGGAAAAAAACCCAGAGAGTAGAGAAATTCTTTTGTGGCTAGAACATAGAAGTTGGGTTCCCATTACTCCCACAGTGCCTCTTCCAGCAAGGAAGGAAGTTTCTCTAGTTCTACCCCTACGGGTCCACTGAGAGTTGAAATTGGCTTAAGCCACAGCCACAAACTAGAGGCAATGCTATGGTTCCATTTCCTTTCCTTATGCTGTTTCTGTCCCCACTCCCTTTTGTCAACACAACTGCTCAAGCAGGCACATGACGGAGTAGCCCAGGGAACTGATCAATAGTAGCATTAAAAAATTCTTTTCCCTTCATGGACTAGCTTTGCTGTGAGTCCTGGCTCACTGCACAGCTGTATGAATGCTTATGCTGACACAAGGGATGAGGTGGCAGAGAACAGGAATAAATGGCCAGAGAAAGGGATGTTCAGCACCCCTCTTTCAGGGATTGCTGAAACTGCTCAGGCAGCTACAGCTCCTCTGTTCCCTCCAATGCCATGAGCACAGTGAGCAGGAATGGGTGCAACTGTGTCCGAGGGTGAAGGAAATCAGCACGCAGGCCCCCAGCTTTCTCCTGCTTTATTCCCAAATGGATGGAACTGACTCAGATTTTTTGATGCTTCTACTTAGTCATTAGAGAACACTCTGTGTGCTTTGTATGTGAGGTGATTATCCACAAGGCTGAAACTGCCTTTCCTTGCATTTCGTCTCACTCTGTCTCCTCAGGGGTGCTGGTTTCACTGTGAGGAAAATTTAAAACAGACCACTCATCTTCTTCCCAGTGGTTTTAGGTTTGGTCTTTTAACCTTTAGACTTTCCAAACTGGGTAAGTACACTGTGCTGGTGAGGAGCATGATGAACATGTGAACAGTGTGGTTTTGGCCGCAGCCAGAGAGGCTTCTCAAGAAAGCAAGCCTTTCATCCCTCTACTTGTGTAGGAAGGAAAAGGAAGGTGAGGTGGCATGGTGCTTCACCCTGAGAACTAGCAGGAAGCTCTCTTGTGGCATTTACTGCTTTACGAAAACATTTTTCCCCTTAAAGTTAGGGGATGCCTTGCTTTTCAAGAATTCATAATCTTGTTGTTAGCACTCTTGCTTCTTTAGTGGCTTCTGGTATAATACTAAAACACACAAAAGAACTAAACTCGGTATAATAAAACACGAGCTCAAAGCAGTGAGGGGACACTATGGTGGAGCCACATCAAAGCTACAATGGTGAAAACATGTATTTGGGCTGAGATCCTCAGCTCTAAAAAACCTGGGTTGTACTTTTCAGGGGCACAAGAAAGGTGTTACATACTGGGTTTGAAAAACTTGCAGTTTGGGCTCGAAAATCTTTCAGCATCCAGAAATACACAGCAACAGTCTCTGAGGTAGTATTAACATTACTGAAGGGGATTGTGGAGTTATAATAGACATGTTCCACAGAAGTGTCATATTCATACTCAACAACAGCAAAAAAAGGAAGAAACCTTTTTTCTTCAGAAACCAGGACATCATTATGACACTGGATGGGGAACCCATTATGAACATGATATAGAAATCCACTTCCCTTTCTTAAAAAATGAGGCATTAGAAGCAGAAATGGTTCAGTGAAGGGCTTCCATTCATGGTATCACTAAAAAGATTAGAATTTGTCAGCTGGCAAAAACTGAGGGGAAACACAACAAAAGTCTATTAATAAACTAGTATAATGGAGAAATTGAATCAAAAATCATTGCTAGCTCTTCCAACAAAAAACCAGTAGGTTTGGTTTTTTTTTGTTGTTAGTTTTGGTGCATTTTTTTTTTGTTTTATTTGGGGTTTTTTTTGTGTGTGAGTTTGTTTTTTTTTTCAATCTGACACATTGGTTCAAAGCCAATGAACAAAGATGATCTCCACATAACATGCTAGTCCAGCTTTGGAACTCTGTGCCACAGGACACTGTAAGACCCAGAAGCACTGTAAGACCCAGAATCCACAAAGTAAATGGGAAGTCTAGTGGAAAGAAAAAAATCATCAGAGAATATGAAATACAGTGACCTCAAATGGTGCTAAAGAACTCCATGAGCTGTAGAGAGCTGGCAGGATACGCCAGTGAAGTACCATTGGATGGTCAAAGTATCCTTGTGATCTTTTGGCATTTACCATTGGCTACATCTGCAGGCAGGACACTGGGGCAGACAGGCAATGGATTTGACTGTCTAAGGTTTCTCTTATGCATAAAAAGGCTAAATTAAATAAGCCGTGTAATGTAAACGAGGCCAATGATAGCAAATCTTTGTGGAAATTCACTTTTCAAAACCTACTGCATCTTACCTGATCTTACTCCTGTATGCATGTACTCAGGCAGACCCAGTGCCAAACTCATTTGAAATAATTTGACTTTTTCCAACTATAGGTAGCTGTATTGCGAGAAACAGTTTCCCGGTCTAGGCTGGAGTTTCCTTTTTTTTTGTATTTACACTTTAAACGAAAATGAAGTACACCATTAAACTGTTATGGTAATTTATTCTTACACTTTCTGCCTAACAGGTTTGCTTCGTTTCAAAAGTATGTTTCTGTGATACTCATAGGTATGTATATGTAGTTCTGTGGTTAAAGTAGAAGAGAGAGGAAAACCTTGGTTCCCACAGGAAACGTAACTCGACCTCTTGCAAGCAGGTTACATTTTTGCCGTATCAGTGTGATAAAGAACTTCAATGAGAAGCAAACCCTGCCAAGGTTTACACCTGCGTGCAAATGCTTGGTATGTCTAGCTTGAAAGAGGTTGAGATTTTTCCACGATTCAGATTCTACTGGAGGATTCTTCTGGGTGGGAACGGGGCCTGAGACAGTCCGGTTTGTCAGTAAATGATACGTTAAAATATCATGATAGTTGAGTCTGGTTCTGGGGGCTAGGATTTGGCTTTCTGTAGAGGTCCCTCACGGGGCAGCAATGTGAGCCTGGGGACTCGGGGCGGGGGGGGGAAGACATTTTGCTGGCCATCTCACCAGGGATGGGAAGGGAAAATACCGCTACCTCACGGTCAACACCGGCCGTGACCGATCGACAGTGACCGTGCTGTCCCCCAGAGGCACGGCGGGGGCTGCAGGACCCCCTCCTTGCCCCCGCCGAGGGGCAGAAGCAGCGCGGGCTGCCCACAGCAGCCGGCCAGGCGCGCAGCTCCACGGCCCTGCCGCGGACACG
>WEIV01012994.1:191819-276141 GCA_013390005.1 Calyptomena viridis | reverse complement strand
CCTCCCCCCCTCTGTCCCTTCCTCCCCCCACTCTGTCCCTTCCTCCCCCTAGGACCCCGCCGGGATTTTTGAGCTCGTGGAAGTGGTTGGCAATGGCACGTACGGGCAAGTCTACAAGGTTTGTGTCAGAATTTCTTTTATTGTTGCTGATTTTCCAGAGGGTACCCGGTGCCTGCGCTGGGCTGAGCACACGACTGCTGGCGAGCCACCCGCTACGGCTGGCGGAACAGTGAGGGGTGGTAAAAGTGTTGTCCTTGTCGTTTTAGCTGGCCGTGACAAGTTTGTCAGCCTCTTGCCTTCTGCTTTTGCAAAGGGGCATAAATTACTTGCCCAAATACCCATCCTGAAATAATGAAATAGCTCTTTATTGTCCTTACTCTCCTTTATGCTCCCTCTAGAGAAATGACCAAACCAAGTGAACACTGTCAAAGTGTGGCCGGGTTATAGGTTCATGGGCTTATTCAGCTTTGCTGCTAGAAATCCTCGTGGAAGTTGCTGCTACTGCACTGACTTTAGACAAAGACATTGGCCTTCATTAAAATTGTCACCCGGTTTCCTTGTTGGAAAACCTTCAAAGTGCTGAAGCTGTGGAGTTGGGGGCAAGTGCATCTGATCCCACTGGGCTGTGCTGTGATGGGGGATGCAGAGTGACAGATTGAAGCAGGGAAGGTTATTGTGTGAAAATCAGAATTCCCAGAATAACCTGTTTGACAAGTGTATGACTTTAAAAAATAGAAATCAGAGAGTGCCCATGTGGGTGTGAAACTAGCCTACTTTTTGTTTTTTCCCTTTAGTGTGCAGTCAGTAGAACAAACAAATCTTGAGATTGCAGGACTTTGCAGTGACTGCTAGCTACCAGGATGACTAATTATTCACACAGATTTAATACTTGGCTAAAGGCTGAAGGCTCTAGCCTTAAACTGTAGAAATGCAAGACACATTTAGAGAGGGAAGGAAAGATAACTGAAAGTAACCGAGGATGCCTAGCTGCTTATTTGGTTTTTTTGGTTGGTTTTTGTTGGGTATTTGGTTTTTTTCTTTGCTTATAAACAAGGCAGTGTAATTGGTGAGTTGCTCTGATGGCAAGATACTGCTGCTTGCAGCTCCAGTAACTAAATAAAGCACTTTGGTGCCTCTTCTGCAAATGAAACACATGTCAGTTTGTTTTGAGGGCGTGAACCTCAGCCTTCCTGATGGAGAAATAGTCTGCCTGCACAGCGTGTGAGTTGCATTTTAAGACTTGAGGTGGAATAGCCAGGCTGCTGCCGTTGCCATGAAGCTGAAAAAAAGGATATGGCTCAAAAGGCCAGAGGAGATGAGTAAGAAGCTGCACTTTGACACAACCTTGACGATTTAAATTTTTTTCTGCCATTTTTTTCTGACAAATAACACAATTTGATTTTTTTTTTCTGCAGTCCTTTCGCTCCCAGAGCTTGCATCAGCTGAGCCTTTCTTGCAAAAAAAAAAAAAAAAAAAGAGTAGGGCATGAATGTATGACTTGAAACTCTCCAGTTAATTCTTGCAATTTGGTGCATTGTTTCTTGGTTTACTTGTTAATGCTTTGAGTTAATAAGCAAATTTCTGGTTTAACAGTCTTGAAAACAGAAATTTTTAATTTCTTTTTCCTTATGTGCCAGAGAACTCTCCTAGAATAGTATTAGAAATGAAACTCAGCACATGCATTTATTCACTCGGAAGAGTTGAATTGAACACCTGATGTCACTTTGATAACAGGAGGAGCAACAGGCAGTCTCCTTGCTTGCTATAGAGCCTGCCAGGCAGCAGTGGATTGACAGATGTTTAAGTTTAGGTTGGCACTGCTTCTTCTTAGGCATTTTCGTAAGAAGATACGTATTGTTCATGTCCATAGACTGATAATGTGGACACTTAACAGGCTTTACATAAACAAAAAATACCAAACCAAAAAAACTTCCTTGCTCTGGTAAACATCCTGTGCAGGGCAAAGATTGGACTCGGTGATCCATGTGAGTCGCTTCCAATCAGCATGTTCTATAATTCTGTGATCTTTCTTCTTAAAATGTAAAAAAAAAAAAATCTTATATATAAAACAGTATATTGCAATAGTATTTAACTTTTCTTGACCACTTTTTCTGTTAGGAAAAATGCTTCAGGGACACCCGAAGATGACTGTGTGTATGTTTTGAGGGCTTTTGTAGGAACTGCATAACTGAGGGAAAAACGTGGTTACGCTGTATTTGCTTGTTGCCTTCCGCTTTCCTCTTACCCAGCAACCACTTCTTGAAATCCCTCTTCCTGGATGGTTTTTATTTCCCTTTTAAGCAGTCTGTCGTCCCAGGGGACTCGGGGGTGGGGTGTAGGTTGCCTTTGAGGAGCCGTGTTCCGAGATGTAGTTTGATGTACTTCCACATTGGAGTATAGGCATCAGCGATGATGTCACCCGGGAGCGGGATTGGCTGGCTACCTGCCACTGCGGGGAGGACACGGAGGGAGCGGGAGGGGGCATGACGTTATCTCTTTGTCTAGCTCATACATCCCCGCGATGATGCCGAAGGTCGTTTTCCTTGCTGAGGAGTCTGCTTTCCAGCAGTGGTGGGAAGGGGACTGCACTGACCTGTTGAAAAGCAAAAAATAGTCACGTTTTTCTCCTCTTTGCCTTAAGTGAGCTTGCTGGAAATAGCTGATCTATCTAGCTAGTGATATTTCTATAGCTAGTTCTACCTTAGCTTTTTATGTAGCTATATGTAGGTGTATAAATGTATAAACAAGCATGAAATATGAGGACAGCCCTTTGATGTTTGGCACCTAAATGGTGGCAAGTGAAGTTACTCCCTGTCACAGAGCAGCGTTGACCCTCCTGGTATTTTATGCCATTAAATGGGTTGGCTTGTGTGAAGTGTACTGTGGGCCTGAGACCACAGCGGTGAGGTATTAAAAATACTAGATTTTATGCTGCTTTGCTTAAATTGGGGTAATGACTTTAAACAGAAAGAGAGCAGGTTTAGATGAGATATTGGGAAGAAATTCTTTACTGTGAGGATGGTGAGGCACTGGCACAGGTTGCCCAGAGCAGCTGTGGCTGCCCCATCCCTGGAAGTGTCCAAGGCCAGGCTGGATGGGACATGGAGCCACCTGGCCCAGTGCCAGGTGACTCTGCCTATGACAAAGGGTTTGGCACTAGATGATCTTTAAGGTGTCTTCCAACCCAAACCATTGTGTGATTCTGTGATTCAGAAGTCTATAGATTTTACATTATTTTCATCTTCATAACCTTGCTTACCCCTCTCCCGTGTGAAAGAGCCTTGCGTTTTAAGAGGAACTTGTTGCAAAGTGGTGAATTGGGGAAAAAAAAAAATGAGCCTGAGGTTCCTCAGCCCTGGGTAGCTAAAAGAAAAGGTTGTTTTGGGGAAGCCTTTGCCGAGTGCAGGGGAAGCGATGGGGGTGGCTCGTTCGTCCTGGGGGCAAGCAGAGCTCCTCTGCTGCTCCTCTGAAATCCTGGGGAAATGAAAGTCTGCATGGAAGTTGTTTGCCCTTTCACAGTTGCTTCCAACCCCGAGAACAATGGCATGGAAATTGCATCGCTTAGTTAGAAAGCAAAGAGTTAAACGCTGCCAAGGGCAGCCGGCAGCGTTCCCTCCGAGCCGAGGCCGGAAGGATAGGCCGCAGAACCCCCTGGGTCGGTAGTTTTAACACTTTTAAGGAGCCCCGCACCGCTGGTGGAGTTGGGAGGGAGCAGTGTGCCGTCCGTGGGTCGGTGTCAGCCGGCGGCGTGTGCGGGCCGGCCCGGGCAGCGCCCTGTGCCCGCGGCGGGCGCTCGGCGGGGCGGGGGCTCCTGCGCCTGTGCCACCTTCCCCGAGGGACGAGCAGGGCGCCAAGTGAACGGCACAGAAATCGGCGAAAATAATGGTGTTAGAATGCAATTGTGCTTTTTGTTGCCGCTGCTGACTTGTGCGGCCGCGGTGGGGAATGGATGTGCCGCCCCTCTTCTTTCCTCTTGAGTGAGCCCAGTCCNTGACCCTCCTGGTATTTTATGCCATTAAATGGGTTGGCTTGTGTGAAGTGTACTGTGGGCCTGAGACCACAGCGGTGAGGTATTAAAAATACTAGATTTTATGCTGCTTTGCTTAAATTGGGGTAATGACTTTAAACAGAAAGAGAGCAGGTTTAGATGAGATATTGGGAAGAAATTCTTTACTGTGAGGATGGTGAGGCACTGGCACAGGTTGCCCAGAGCAGCTGTGGCTGCCCCATCCCTGGAAGTGTCCCAGGCCAGGCTGGATGGGACATGGAGCCACCTGGCCCAGTGCCAGGTGACTCTACCTATGACAAAGGGTTTGGCACTAGATGATCTTTAAGGTGTCTTCCAACCCAAACCATTGTGTGATTCTGTGATTCTGAAGTCTATAGATTTTACATTATTTTCATCTTCATAACCTTGCTTACCCCTCTCCCGTGTGAAAGAGCCTTGCGTTTTAAGAGGAACTTGTTGCAAAGTGGTGAATTGGGGGAAAAAAAAAATGAGCCTGAGGTTCCTCAGCCCTGGGTAGCTAAAAGAAAAGGTTGTTTTGGGGAAGCCTTTGCCGAGTGCAGGGGAAGCGATGGGGGTGGCTCGTTCGTCCTGGGGGCAAGCAGAGCTCCTCTGCTGCTCCTCTGAAATCCTGGGGAAATGAAAGTCTGCATGGAAGTTGTTTGCCCTTTCACAGTTGCTTCCAACCCCGAGAACAATGGCATGGAAATTGCATCGCTTAGTTAGAAAGCAAAGAGTTAAACGCTGCCAAGGGCAGCCGGCAGCGTTCCCTCCGAGCCGAGGCCGGAAGGATAGGCCGCAGAACCCCCTGGGTCGGTAGTTTTAACACTTTTAAGGAGCCCCGCACCGCTGGTGGAGTTGGGAGGGAGCAGTGTGCCGTCCGTGGGTCGGTGTCAGCCGGCGGCGTGTGCGGGCCGGCCCGGGCAGCGCCCTGTGCCCGCGGCGGGCGCTCGGCGGGGCGGGGGCTCCTGCGCCTGTGCCACCTTCCCCGAGGGACGAGCAGGGCGCCAAGTGAACGGCACAGAAATCGGCGAAAATAATGGTGTTAGAATGCAATTGTGCTTTTTGTTGCCGCTGCTGACTTGTGCGGCCGCGGTGGGGAATGGATGTGCCGCCCCTCTTCTTTCCTCTTGAGTGAGCCCAGTCCCGCTTCGGTGTAACTGGGACTTGGTGGGCTGCCTTAAGGGCTTTTTTTTATCTTTTGCAAGTAGCGGAAAAGCATTTTTAGCATTGCTGCGGTTAGATTTTTAGTTTTTCACATCCAATAGTAAGCTTAATTTGAAGTTTGTCTAGCACCTAATGAAAACACTGTTGAAATTTGTCTCAAGATATGTTTCGAACTGGGTGTTTGCTTTCCTTCTGGGTGCTTTCTTTATTCTTAAATGCAAAAATGACCTATGAACCAAAAGCAATTGGTTAATACTTTTAAAGTCTCTACGATCTGATCATTCAGAGGCTTCTTAATTTTGCTATTGAGACTAAACTGTGTTAACCTGCTCAGTCACTTTCTCTTCTTTTTTTTTGGTATGTCTGTGTTTTTTAAGATTTAAAATAGCTGTTGTGAATGTGCTGTTACATCTCATAGGTAGACATCGTAATTCTCTTGTGACAGCAATGACTGGTGGGAAGGATGTTTTTGTGGGAGTTCTGAGGCACAACAGGAGAGCACCAGAAGGATGAGAATTAGGATTGATATTCCTAATTGCCCTCAGTGCAGGCTGGTGTGACTTTCTAGGAGTCTTGTAATAGTTAATTCATAGTGAAGGCTTCTTTTGTTGATTTATGTTGCAGCCTTCCAAAACTGCATGTAAATGTTGTGTGTTGTCTAACTGCTGGCTCGTAAAAGGAAATGATGTAAGATATGATCGTTTAAATGCTGATTTGGAAATAAATTAAAACTTGTATAAATGTTTTCCCATGCTAAGGATACCCTCGTTTTGTCTTACTGGAGTTTCTTTCTTGCAAGGTGACTGTGTGGGGGGGGAGGTAGGAAGAGACAGTGCTTGGTATTCTCTGCTAACTCAGTTAAGTGTTTTGTTTTTTCTCCTCCCTCTCCCCTTTGTTTCTCTTACTGCTAAAGGGACATCATTGTGGATTCAAATGATTTTGTTAAACGTGAATACAATTCCAGTCTTATCACTATAAAGACAAACTGTACTGAGGATCAGTGAGGTCATTGGCTTTCAGGAACTGGTCCAGACCAGCTCTCCCTTAAGTATGAACTGCCCTTCTTCCCTTCCTCCTTTGATTTTTCATGGATTGTGTTCCAAACTGAGAGTTTGCCATTGGAGAAAGCATGAAGGACCAGGCAGTGGCTGGAATACTGGCATTTTTTTGAGTCCTGCAGCTAGATGTTTACCCTCCTGTCCTTCCCCCAATTGGCTGAACTTTTGACCAGTTCTCCATCACCCAAATCCTTCTTAATTAAATAAACAAAAGCTAGGCATGTGGCCAGTAGGGATTACTGATATTTATTTTTAATAAAAAAAAAAAAAAAAAAAGAAAAAGAGAAAAGACAGTAATATGTCAGTTGTGGGTAACCACATGTCCCTCTTATTCTTCCTCCCTCAGTCCATCTGTCTGTTTGCAAAATGTGGTGTTTTTTTGTATGTTGTCTTAAATCAAATTACAGGCTCCTGGGGCAGGGACTCCTTATTACTGGAGTAAATAGCACTGGGACACAGGGACGTGGGTGTGTTCAGGGCTTCAAGGTGGTAGATGGAAGAAGATCTAGCCCAGAGTTTTACACTCACTCCTAGGAATTTTTTTCAGCTTTCTGTAGGGATATATTTCGACTGGTGTGGATAAAATTTCAGTTGCAATTGTCTTGTATGCTCTCCTTGCTTTTTGCACATGTGTACTCTCTCCCCATTGGCAATAGTAGGGGTCATCTCCCTGGGCTTGTATAGGAGGATGGCTTTCCCCATCAAGGTCTCTGCACCTCACTTCAGGCATGAGGATGGTGAGCTTTATCTGTAAGGCCCAGCACAGGAGTTTTTAGTAGTTTTGGGATATTGAAGAAAGGAGAAAACCAGGGAGGTACGCCTTCCATTCCTTCCTTTATTTTTGTTCTGTCCTAGTAATGTCACCTAGTTTGGTGGCATGTTGTCAACTTCCAGGCACCAGAGCCTTGGCAGTAGTATGCAGAAATGCTTCAGTTGATCTCTGTGATGATGGCAGATCTGTATGTCCCACCCTAGGGAGTGATGCAGAGGAATGTCCCCAAAGGGAATCCAGCATTACAAGAGGTTTCCCTGCCTTCAACATACACATTTTTTTAGTATAAATTTTTGGACTAAAATGCTAGCTGACTTTTCTTATGTGGTCTAGCATGTGTTTGTGTATACACATTATGTTCTAGTGATCTTCTTTTCTTTGCAAGAATGATTTCAGCTCAGTAGGTTGTATACCAACCTCCTGAGATCTGTTTTCCTTGGAGGAAAGTGTTTTTTTTTGTTGTTTTATGTTTCTGACTGTACACTCTGCCTCTATCAGCCTTTGAATGAGTTGAGCTCAATAACATTGACTTGCACAATGTGAGCTTGACTGTAGTCAAAAGTTACAATAAGATTCTTATCTGCATCGTTATTTTAGGTCCCAGCCCACAGAAGGTGGTGGAAAGAATTCAACTTGTTGAACGAGAGGTGGATTTGGGAGGGGATCTCATAGCTTTGCACAAGAGTTCTCTTATCAAATACCTTATGTTTGTAGCACTTTGGTCCCTGATTATTTCTCAGGTCAGCACAGGCTCAAGAAAAGGTACTGTTGGCTCTAAAATCAGGTAACTCTGGGAAGGGGGAATCAAAAATGCACAGCTGTGCATACCTCTTGGGAACCTTGAGGTAACTTTGAATGTAGAAGACTTGGAGATTTTGACATTGCATCTCAGTATTATTTCCAAAGTGTATTTTGTGCCTTGGATAGGGTGTGAAACACTTTCACAGAAGCACAGAAGTTACAACACTGATTATAAAGTGAAGTGCTGCTGAATGGTCAATATGCTGTTGTGAAGTTCATGATGCCTCCACCTAAGTCTCAGTCTTGGTCCCCTGCTGTGTCCTGAGCAAGGCTTGATGTGTCTCCTCCAGGGTAGCCATGGGGCTCTGCAGTCCTAACTTGTGTGGGATCTATTTCAGTCAGTGTTAGAAGGACAGACCAGCTTTCTGAAAGAGAAGCGATTACAGACTGGAGACACTATAGTCCTGCAGGCAAAGCAGCCCTCTGCTTTCTCAGGCTTTGCCATCCTGCAGCACAGTGAAACCTGCTTTTCTGAATGTAATAAATAATTACAATTTGACCTCAGTGGTGTTGGTTTTAATTTGCTGCTGGTTATGACATCCCTGAAAAGCACCACTAAATAAGTATGAAATCACAAAGAATGGGCAGTGGAGATGCTCACCCTTGCAGAGGACGTGCATTTCTGAGATACATAAGGATCAGGTAGATGTATGGATGCAGTAGGTTTCTCTGCTCTTTATTTAGAAATGGGTGCAACTAACTCCTGTGTCTAGTGCCCTGTGCAGCTCAATGGTAGCAGGCATGAAGGGTGTTGACATCTCTCAGGGGTTCTCCCATGCCTTCCTACTGATTGCCTTTGCATAATAGTTGTAAGTGAAGGATGAAATCTATGGGAAGATTTGAAGTTAGAAAGAGTTAGTGGGACAGTTCAGAGAGCAGCAGCCTACTGCAGGTGAATTTACAGAAGAAATCAGAAGGTGAAGAAGAATATGGCTTAAATGTTGCGAATGAATTAGTGGGCTATTCATAGTTGTTGGAAACAACATAGTGCGGAGTCAGAGAAGTGCTTAATATAAGAAAAAGTAAGGAACAGCTTAATTGTCAATATAAACATTAGCGTATGTAATTTATATTCGAAAATTTATATATTATGAAAGTTATATTATGGCAGTTCACTAGCTATGCACACCAGGAGAGTGTTTCTTGTCACAGGTTTTTGTGCTGATTTTGGCATGGCCTAGACTGAGGAGATCTCCCTCAGTCCACTTAGCCATGTTGTGACTAGAATAAGGAATGTCTTTCAGGGGAGGTTGTTTAACACTAGTGGCAAAATGCTTCTTTCTCAACAGAACTGTGCCTCCCTGGGTTGCTCTGGCACTGTAGCTGTCATTATTATTATACAAACAGGACACTACGAGTTCCAACAGGTCCTGATCACCCTGTGTAGCAGTAAAACAGCTAATGTGGTAAAATTCCTAACATGGAAGCAGTTATACTGGTATTGTATGCTTATCTGGTATGTCTCTGTCACCTCCCTTTGGAGCTGTCCCATGGCACGTTGATAAGAGCTGCTCTCCATGCAGGGATTGCAGTGACTCATGGGTTTGTATCTGCAGCTGGAATAGCTGCATGGATTGTAGTCACTTGCTTCCTGGAGCAGTCTGGGCCTGGAAAAGGTCTGCTGTGGGCTGGGGTTAGGGATGTGGCTTCTGGAGCTTTTGGTGGTGTGATGGCTGTTTGTCTGCTTTGTCCCCTGCCCCTGTGTGCCTTGAGTACTCCAATAACTCCCTGGCTCTGGGGCTGCTGGTGAAATCTGTTTGCTTAGTGCTCTTCTCACCATCCTGACTTAGGAAATCCTAAAAGATCCCTCTGGGCACCTTAGATTTGCAGCTTTGGAGGCATGGGTGCTGCCCCACTGTGTACCCGCTTCTGAATGTTTTCGTTTTTCTATTGTTGCTCTCCACATTGAAATGCAGGTCCATGTGTCCATCCATGACATCCCTCTGCTTCCTCTGGCTATGCTACTTACTCTGTGATGTATTATCCCCCTAAATGGATTCTGGCTTTGGTATGTCCATGGAGTTCCCTTTAGCTTCACTGCATATTTTAGGGCTCTGAAAATCATGCTGATTTTAAGTATGAATGTTGAGGTTACCATCTTTTTATGTTGGATCACTCCATGGTATGGACTTGTTGGCTTTGGTTCCTGCACCTGGCAGCTTCACCTGAGAACAGAAGTGAAATGGAAGGGTGTTACCTAGGTAGGTAAAAGAATGGCAGTAGCCTGAAATATTCAGGTTTGATGCAACTGATTTTAGTAACTTCCTGAGGACTGCCAAGGCAATAGCTTACTCCTGCTGGTTTACCTCAAAGCTGATGCACTTTGTTTTGGATTTTTACATTTGGCACTCTTAAAAATTTCTTGAAGTCTTAAAAATACAACAGTCAATTTCAGTTAAGCTCCAGTAGTTTCAATTGCTTTTTTCCCAAGATTTTGTGAGAGTAGTGGTAGGGGATGACAGTAGGAAAAATTTAATGATTCTAACTTAAACTGTAAGCTCAAAACAAAATAAACTTGTCTCAAAACTTGCTCCCCAAACTTCAAGCTGTCTAATGGTATTGGGTTGTTTTCTTTTCAAATTCGGGAAAGCTTAAGGTCCATGGGTCTTAATGTGTTATCATAAAGAATACTATGCCCTACTTGGGTTTATGTATCTTAGAGTTAAGGACCCCCCCAACATTATTTTTCATTATTTTTCTTAATTTTCGTGCTTCCCAAGGGGAATTCAGTAGAATACCTAAAAGGAAGCATAACTGCTTATATATAATAAAATAAATAATAATATATCTAATAAAATAAAAATAAAATAAAATAAAAATGCTGATGGACCCTTAGCTGCAGTCCACTACCACATGCTACTGCAATAATCAAAATAATTCTTGGGGGAACTGGTGCAGCAGAGTTTGCAAATAATGATGAGGTGTTTGCTGACTGGAAGCCCTAATTAAGTTTTGTTTGTGCTTCCCAAAAAACGAATAGTGCCGTTTTAACTCTAGTTATGTTATGGTGGCCTGATGCGTGAAAAATGCATTTTGTAGTGAGAGCTGCTGATACACGCAAATGTTAGTAATTTACAGCTTGTTTCTGTGCAGTGGGCTTGGATGGTACTTTTGAAAGGTGTGTGAGTAGGTGAGCTACTTACTGTCCTTTTGCTGTCTGATCTGAGCTGTGTGCTCTAGGACTCATAGTGGAGAGAAATAGAACAAGGGAATGGCCTCTGGAGATAACTACAGTAGGATGAGATAAATTGCTCTTTACCTGAGTCTTTGTTAGTTAAAATGGGAATTTGGAATTAATGTCTCAGTTTTATGTCTTCTAGATGTGTTAAGATCGGATAGGTTGACCCCACTCTGAACCATGCATGTAGCAGCTCCTACAGTCCATCTTCTTTGTGGCATATATAGTATGAGTAAAGGTGCCTTTGTAAGTGGAATTATGAAAGTGGTTGACATGTGAGACCTCCCTTGCCCATCATGGAAGGGAAACATCCGTTTTCTCAAAAGACTTTTAACTAAGTGACCTGTTTTTGCATTTACCAAGAGGTGAATGTGCTTGCCTTCAGTTGGTATTCTCTGCACTCTTGTGTGGAGGCTGGGAACTTACAAATAGATAGGTTTATTTCTGCAGTACTTTGAGGGATCTGGTTGAGAAGAACTATCAATTTGAAAAGCAGTCAGTGGTTTGTGTCTTTATGCCTCAGCAGTAGGCACTGGGGTCTTTCGTGTTCTGGTAAATTAAACTTCTATAGAGGGTGCATTTAATCTAGGTTACTTCTTATCAGGAGAGAATTACACAAATACTTTAGCTTTTTTGATGATGTTGATAAGGGTTGTAATTAAGTGCCTGACATTCAAACTGTTTTTTTTTTTTTCGAATGTGTGCTTTTCTGCAAGGTATTCTTTCCCATCAAACCTGTTTGTTTTTTAATTTATTTATTTTCCCCAGCTATGTCTTTGTATTGCTTCTCCCTATCTGTAAGTTCAGCTAGTACAATTCAGTCTGCTTGTGAGTTTTTTGCTTAATTTTCAACCTGTTGTAAATCCAAGTATCTTTTCTGTATTTAACCCTGGGTTTTTTTGAGGGCAGTATGCTGGATCTTCCTTCTGCAACTGCAGTCCTGAAGTACATGAAGTTTCATATTCCACATTATGCATTAAACTGAATTTTCAGTTGCATGGTAATTTCCTGTTTAAACACAGAAGGAAGTGGAACTCTCACGTTCTTCTCCTCTGATACTCAAGTATCAGAGTATATCACTGTGCTTTACTTTGGGGTGAGGATGTGGGAGGGAAGTACAGTGGGGAACTGATGTAATTTATTCTCAGCCACCCCGGAAATATATGTCAGAGGTACAATCCAGACCTCTGAATGCATAGTTATGCGCTTTAATCGAAAGATATCCCTCCTTTTGCTTTAATGCGATCAGTTTTCACACTTACCCAAGCCAAAGAGAGGGAAGACTTTGTATGTCTCTTAAGAACTGTCCAGAGGAGCAGTCTCAATGTCCTTGGGTGACTGGGTGAGTGGATCTTTAGAGCAAGTCTCATGGTACCCGTGTTTGCGGTGGAATGATGTGCTGTCTTGCAGTTGGTGAGGTCTCTGTTGAAATGAGTTTTGCAGAAAGGCCTGAACTGAATTGCTCACATATAACTGTATTGCTGTTGGTAACAGAAGTGAGAAAGGTATTAGGATATTTTACCATGACTAAACAGCAGCTTTAATACTTTTAAAATTGGTATATTGACGTTTATGAGCAGATATCACATTACAGTGATAGCTTCAGGGGCCTTCTGCTGCGTATGAGAGCTCTTGGATGATTTAGAAAGCAAATAAATAAAATTTTAAAGCCACCCTAAGACAATCAAGCATGTTGAATCGAAAATGCAAGGTGATGCTATATCCTTAGATTATCCTGTAAACTGCTGTTATTTCGGCAGATGAGGTTGATGATGTACTGTCACAGGAGAAAAAACAGAAGGTGCAGCATTGAGAATTACAGGGGAGTCGGGGATGTGAAGGGCTTCCCTCATTTCACAGGAGGCATTTTGTACACCAGTGCCATACCTCGCACCCGAGGGGCACATTTGGAGAAGTCCCTGTGCCATGGGGTTTGGGGCTTTGGCAGAGCTCGTGTGCCTCCAGGCTCCCTTAACTTGTCGCTTTTGCCCGTGTTTCTGGTGTAGTCTTGTGGGGGAAGAAAGAATGCCAGCCTATTAATAGTGACAGCACAGGCTTTCTCCTCTTCATCTGTTAAAAATTGCTGGAATGCTTTGAATAACAAATGAATGAAAAATCTTTTTTTTTTTTTTTTTTTTTTTTATCCGAGCATTGGAAAAGGTGCACTTTGCTCCTTCTTTTCCCCCACGTGAAACACATTGAAATTCCCTGATCTGACTTGGCCTTGGGGACTATGGAGAGCACTCTGCAGCTTTCCCTGTGCATTTGCACCAAGATTCGAGTTCTAGGGTGATGACAAGTGAATATGGAGAAAATATTTCAAATCATGTGAAAGAAATGTTACTTGCTAAATAACTGTTAAAAGAAGAAATGGGAAAAGCTTTTCTTAGCCTTTGTGCAATCTTACATGGCAAGGAATGAAAATCTTTAATATTGACCTAATTTTATTTGTATTTAAGATCAAAGAGCTCTTGTGAATGAGTTGCTTGTCTTATATGTCAGTGGCTTTACGTTTTTCTGAATGGCTTGAGGCAGTAAATCAGTTCTGAGTAATGCTACCTTTCCTTAGGTTTCCTCTGAGCTAATGGAAGCGTACTCTGGTTTCCTCTTCAGGAATAAAGATATATTAGTTATTGTGCAGACTTCTCCACCTAATTACTGAGTTTGAGTTTGGAGGTGCCTCCTCATGGACCAGGAATTGTGGCAGTGCTTGTGCTGGGTTTTGGGAAAGGATGAGAGAAATGAGCAAGAAAACCACCGACACCGTTACTTTGATTGCAGATTAAGTCCTTGCTGTGGTTGAGGCTGGCTTTGGAATGTCCTCTTCTGCTGCTGCTCTGCAGCTCTTAGCTCTTTGGTAGCAGTGTGTAGTCAATGTGTGCTGTTGTTGTAAGGAGTATGTTTTGTGTATGTATGCTGTGGTTGCACTGGGCTGTATGGGAAAGGAGAAGGTTTTATTTTGTGCTCCCCATCATGAGAATTTTCTGTTGAGGAAAGAAGGGAAGACTGGGGAGAAGATGGAACACCTGAGATGATTACTTTATTCCAGCAGGGTGAGAGGTCCTGCTTACTTACGTGGTACAGAGCTGTGCTGAAAGCACCAGTTCTTTGAAATGCACTATAATGTGGGTTTCAGTCTTCCTCTGTAACTCAGAAGAAGATGGACGGAATGTGAATAGCATTTCAAATCTATAAAGACAGCATCAACTTAGTTTGAAGATCCTTGTGAGTTTGGAAATAAAGCCAATAGACTTGGGTATTAGTGTTATGTTACTGCTAGTATCTGTTCACCTTGTAGGATCACTATGCTTTGGAAAAGAGGAGATTCTTCTTAAGGGAAGAATCCTAAATCCTGTCCTTTCTTCTTTAAGAATTCCTTTTGTGAGTGCCGTTGTCTCAGCTGTTGGCTGATGTGAAATGGCACATGCAGATGAAAACCCACTGAAGAGGGTTGTGAGTGGTACAGTACCTCTGAGGTGGTAGTTGTGTATGCTGAGCTTTGACTGATTGTGGGCCTGCATCAGTGATGGTGGATGCTGCTGACTCGGCAGTGCCTCTTCTCACCTCCTCTGCTCTGAGGCAGTGCTTGTTGTGAAAGTTGCCCAAGAAATGGGGAATCTAATAAAGCCACTTGTGTTGCTGAACTTTACCAAAACCTCACTTTTTTCAAGTTTAGCTGAAAAGTTGGGATTGTGTTTTCTTTCCAAGACCTCTTGGTTTAAATCTCCATTAATTGTGTGTCAGTTATCCTATGTGTTATTACAATAACCAAGAGAGGAAAAGACCAGATTTATTTCAGTAAACATTTCACCTAGTAAAAATTTAATAGCTTGTTTGCTTTCAAAGGCCATTCCTCTTTCTCCTGTGCAGATTGTGCACCCAGAAGCAGTACAGAGTGTTTCCCAGAGAGATGTGTTTATAACCTGACCTTGAGATGCTGCTCTTCCTAAGAGATGGATGGGGCTGTTCCAAAGATGCTCAATCCTGAGTTTCTTTGCAAGGCACAGATGGAGTTTGCCTCTGCTGTGCTGAATTCTGTGGGTTTCTTTTAATAGTGACTACGGACAGCTTTGAAAGATGATAAAAACAACATGCTGAAATGACTAGGGACTTGCGTCTGAATCACAGCTGTCAGCAAAACCACCTAGTTTCAGGAACCGTTCTGCATGACGGCAGAAAGTCTTGTGAGCACCCAATCCAAACTTCTCTTCAACAAATATGTGATTTCATGGTTAGAATGTTTTGAGGGAAACGTTTTGAATGTCTTTGCTGTCTTAGGCCAGCAGGAATGCAAACCTTAACACATTATGCAGACCGCCTGTATGTTTATAATTTAAGAGACGTAAATGTCGTTTGAGAGACAAAGAAGTGTGGTGGAATTGGAGCATGATAGAGGTAATCCTTCTTCTGGTTCTGGTGTGTATTGGTTTAGTTTAGATTATCTTTGTAAAGTGAGATGTACTTTGACTCTCCAGGAACAGACCCCATCTGCTTAAGTCAGAGGAACTAAACTGAGTGTCAACCTGACTCATCTTGTGGTTAGAGCCATGTGGGTAAAGGCTGGCACATTTTTGATTTGAGACAATGTTCACTTGTCAGACTTAAGAGAAAAAAAACGTATTCTTTCTAGATACAGCACTTTTTAGAGGTATCTCAGGTCTTAAACATCTTTGACTTATTTTTTAATCCTTTCTCATATAATGAATTTTCTGATTTTGCCCTTTTGCTTAGTGGTGGCAGGTTTCTCTCCTTTTCTGTGGTTTGTTTTGTCCTTCTTGCTCTCTTCCCTCATACTCATCTGACATGGGTAAATTCTTCCTGCCAGTCTCCCTTCCTGTAAACTCTACACTCGTCATCCTTTACATTTCTTCTCTAGGCTTGTCTGTGGCTTATTTTCTTTTTTTGGTATAAAAATAACTAACAAATAGAAACTGTATGGTTAAATCCATGTAACCTCTGGTATTGGCTCTAGTGCTGCCAAGATGAGTGAGAGTGAGGTATGTTTGTTTTTACATGAATGTGTTGATCCACATGTATTTTGTACCTTCTTTAGGTAATTCTTTTTTGTGGTCTCTTTGTACCCTGGCTTTCTGAAGAAATGAGGCTTTGTCCATTTTTTTCTGTCCTCAACACTTTTTTAACCTCAGGGTTCACCTCAGCTGTGTTTTGATTTTGGGTAGGGGTCTGAAATCCTTACAAGTTTCATGAAAAAATAGATGACTATGTAGATGGGAGTGAGAGAGCCTGCTTGCTCTTCCCCTCCCCCCTGTTTCTCTATGGAGAAAGCCTATTAAACCCCCTCTTTATTGGTCATTGGAAAGATGTGTGTGCAAGCTTCAGGCTTACCTCTGCTTGCAGATCTGTCTTTTGTTCCACTCGGGCATTTTTTTTTGCCCCCATCTTTTTAGACAAAACTGTGGTGCCATCTCCTGAAGTTAGGGTGTTCCGTGCCGGCTGAGAACATTCCCGACAGAGGAGCTCTGCAGGGGTGCTCTACACTCTCCTAGGGCTCCTCTGCCCGCTGGGATTGAAGGTGTGAGGTTTGCATATGCTAGCTAAAGTACATTGAAAGTCTTTGTCTAGACGAGGCATGCTGCCTTTGACAGATGCTAAGTTGGTATAGCTAAAGCCTCGGGTATTTAGTGTGTGCTAACCTCGGGCAGCAAATCCAGGGCTAGACAAGCCCCCTAAGGAGGTGGTGGACGAGGTGAGGATTTCTTTGCATTAGTCTATGCTGTAACTTCAGCTGGTGCCTGAATGCAAAACTGGTAATAAACAGTCATAAACCCTGGATGCTTTTTCTCTTGTCAGCTCCTGCCTGAATAGGGGCTTTTTCATGACACATGCTTGTTAGCTCATGTTTCTCTTTTAAGGAAAGCAGTTAAACAAGGCAATAACCACCTAAATTCAGTGCTCTGTTAAGCATGTAATAAACCAAGCCCCAGATCCCTTGGTTTTGAGCCATTAGACTGCTGGCCTTTGTTTCTGTCTTGGTGGGCAGGAGGGAAGAAACATGGGGCACGGCCGACTTGTTTGGCGTGGTTGGACAGGAGAAGTGTGATGGTGCGGTGCTCCTAGGACAGACATCACCATCCTTCCCAAAACCTGTGAGTTCAAATCGTGGCCTGTGCTCTCTGTGATGGCAAAAAATTGTGAAGTCTGCTGCAAATTTGTTTTAAGAAGGAATTGCAGCTCCTTGTGGTTGGTGTCGAATGATGTGTGGGTCTCTGCTCATCCTCCTGAGTAAAGTGGGCACCTCTCCTTGACTACAAGGCTTGCTATCTTATTCTGACCCTTGCTTAATCCAGGTGCAGCCTGCCTGTGGGTCAGCCAGTAGCTGCTTCAATTCTGCTCTGCTTGCACTCATTGCTAAAATACAGCCTTGTAAATTGCCAAGTGGACTTTCCTGGAATTTTTTTTATTTTCTTCAGTTTTAGATTTCTTTTTTTATTTTTAAACAAAGCTACTCCATGCAAGTGTTGGTACAGAGTGGAAAAAAAGCTAAGGCTTTAACTGCTGTGTGAATACATGTTTAGGACAGGTGTCTTACAGAGTTCTGACAAACTCTTACTGTAAAAACAAAACAAAAGTGCCTTCTAATCTCTGAACTGCCCCCTTAAGCCTCAAATGCAGCCTCTGCGAATCAGCTTGCTCTTTCACAAAGAGAATGGTTTCATGCTCTTTCTCTGCATGATTCTGCATTTCCAGAGGGGACCTTTCTTACACTTATGCAGAACAAATTTTAGCAAAACGTTTCACTTTCTTCTCTCTTCATATTTATGAAAATGAACGCCATCATGACTTTTCGAAGTGTGGGTTTAAGCAAAAGCTCTCAAGGCATTTAAGTGCTGGTTCTGATGCAGCTGTTAGTTTAAGGAATCTCTCTTTAAACTGGGGGTGGCTGTTAATGATATTCAGGAGAAGAAAATGCAGTGTTGAGCTGGATAGACTGTAGCTTAGCTGATACTTATTTTGAGGTTGGGTGTGGCAGATACAAAAGACATTCTGTCAGGAACCAAAGGAGAAAGACTGATTTAAATTTTGATACAACTAATTTTTAACAACCTTTTCTAAAATCTTCTCCTTCTGCAACATATTGTTACCAGCACTGCCATCTGGGAGAGCACCGTTGCTCTCCGCTATCCTGCTTCCACTGCTTTGTTGCAATGCTTCTGGCTTTTCAAGATGTGATGTGACTTTTAGATGCTCAGTGCAGTTCACTGTAGGACGTGGAGTATACATGAACTTTGTTTCTCAGTCCTCTAGGTATAAGGAGGTGCCTAGTGGCTCTGTAAATGCTGAATGGCAGTAACACTGTAAGTGCTAGGCAACTGGTAGAGAGGAAGTGGTGGAATTGAGGGAGGGAGAGCAGGTCGTCCCTGTGGGTCTGTCTTTAGCTGCTTGGCTTGTAGCTTCCACGTGGACCGTCACCACATCCCGTCTCTGGTTCTGTGGGTTACTCTGTGTGATCGTTCCCCTGAGACTGTGTGGGCATCATGGCCTTAAGAAATGGCTCATTTAATTTGTCAGGATGATAATAATATTTGATGGGGGAAGCTTTAAATGTGGAGTGACTGCCCCTGGAGCATGAAGCTTAGTCACAGTTTTCCATGCTGGTTGTACTTCTCCTTTCCGAATGCATCCAGGGCCATCCACTCCCTGCACAGCAGTGATGCTCTCCTCCTGGGAGTTATCCACCTCTCTGCTTTGATTTGTACCATGCTGCTCAGGAACTTCCCTTCCAGGGAGTGGAGTGGGTGGGAGAGCAGGGAAATGCACCAGGCTTACTATACTTGGTTTCCCAGCCTGCCGGGTTTACCAGGTGAAGTAAAATTAGTTACCTATTCAGATTTTTCTCACCTCATGGATGAGTTGAGGCCTGTGTAAGGGTGTCTGTGACTTTGTGCCAGGTTGCAAGCAGTGGGGGATGGAGAAACTGGTGCACATCTCTCCAGCATTAGGCACACTGATTGCTGCTGTATCCTTATTCAATGCTGTGTCCTTATCTTTCAGGTGCTGGACAGGAATACAGTGGTCCCTCTGGGAGTGGCAGGCAACAAATTATAAAGATCAAAACACTCTCAGTTATCTGCAATTTTAAATGTACTCACATAGTCTCTTTTCCTCAGGAAAGCCATGATTGCATCTATTTTTTTAAGATTCTCTCCTCCCCCCTCCCCTTTTGGTCTGCACGGAGGTGACAGTTGTGGGAGGATTGAGCCAAGTCTGTTTTTAGGTATTAGGAGGTACTTAGAAGAGTTTCTGTTCAGACCGCCATCTGGACAAAGACTCATTTACTGAGGAGCTGCACTGGTTTCTGGGGAAGACTGTTCACATGAGTGTGTACAGTACTACAGGCTGAAAAGGCAGTAAGGGAAGGTATAGACTGCTGTATTGTTACTTTAGGACTCTGTGTTTCTTGAAGTTTTTACTGAATGAAGAAAGGCAGGTAGTCAGTGCAGATGGGCAGATCTGGTTTTTAGAGGGTTTGGTGCTGACCTGTGCAATGCATTGGGTAGGCAAAGGACTCTAATCATTGTTAATTGCTCCTATATGACAAATTCAGTAATAATACAGGTGCTCAAGTACTTGGGAATCACTTTTTCCTTCCATTGACCTGGACCTGTATCCATCCCATGCAGGAATTGCTGAAAGCAGCTTAATTTCTTGGGAAGAGTTTAAATTGCAGCACATTTCCAACTTGACCCCTTGTAGTGTTTGGCTCTTGTCCTTGGACGCGGATCCTGTTAGTCCTGCTCTGCTGAATTTAACTGGCTGTGTTTCATGCTCTCTGTGCTGGAGCTGATTGCCACGGGACACAGCGCACACATCCCGCTCTGGGGACATCACACTGGTGGGGCTTCACATTTAGGCACCAGAAGGATTAAAGGGCAGGCTTTGAAAAGATACTGCTTCATCTCGCTGATAAGCGATGCTGAACAGGCAGAGGGAGAGAGGGTTCATGCCCCTTTTACCCAGGGTCTGTTTAAAGAAAGGCAGTCCTTTAGCTAAAATATACATCCACAGTTCATTTCTGTTTAAACTGAAATTACTGAGTAAAGAAATGCATCCTGGGAATAGATTAAGCCGTATGCTAGGAAAGGAGCACATTTCTCTCCGGCTCAGTTGACAGCGATATGCTTCAGGGTTTTCTGTATTAAATATTTGATAAATCTGTAGTAGACTTCAATTCTGCGTGGTTTTAATTACTTTTGATTTTTTTAAGCCTGCAGGATTCTGACATTTCTTTTTCATCGTGATCCTGTTTCATCATGAAATGAGCACTTAGCCATAGCCACATCCTTGTGATGGGCAGAGAAATCCCTGTGGAGCTTGCCGTAAGGTTACATTTTCAACTTTGAGAGGTCCAGAAAGTTCTGGTACTGAAATTTGTTGCTTGAGAAATATTTGATTAACTTTATTATTTTAGCATAAGGTTGTTTTTATTGCTATTTTCTATATTTTATTAAAAATCTGCTATTAAAAATGCAAGCATATGTATTAGCATCTAATGAACCCTTTCTTTCTCTGCTGTTGCCAGCTGTTTGCTATAGGGTTGTTAGCAGTCAGTGCTTCCAAAGATTGTGGAGTGGGGAGGAAGAAGTGGTAGGGAAGCATTTGAGCCTCCTATTTGCTTTGAAATATTTTATGTCAGAAAATATTTAGTTTTTTTTTTTTTTCTGGAGAAAGGCTGATTCTTCCTCTGCATTTTAAAGCAGGATTCTGGATCTTCCTAGAGGGTGTTTGCCTGTTTTTGTGCTGTGAGCATATAGGTGCCACTGGTCTCTGTGCCTGTTTGTTTTTTTCCCCCTACTCCTAGCTGAGAAAAGCTCAGACCTTTCACCTGTTCCCGGTACTGCATTTCCAGCCTTTGGATAAACTTGTCTTGCTGGGGAGCTGCAGACACAAGCAATTCTGCTGAGCAGATGCACTCGCATTATCTCCCTGTGTAATTTATGTCGGCCAGTGCAGTGGTGTTCTCACAACACTGAATGGAGAGAGAGGTCAAGGGGAAAAAAAACAAACCAACCCAGCCATAAGCAGTTGCTTGTAGCTGTTTCAGTCTCTTCTTGCTGCCGCTTTATCACTCGTGTGCTTTGGGCCTGCAGACTCTGGACTGCAGAGAGTAAGGGAAAAAAAAATTCATCTCAGAGAGAACTTGGTTTGCTTATTCATAGTGCAGATATCTTTCCTAGCAAGAATTCACATTTTTTTAAGGGAAAAGCACTGATCCCATGTGAGCAATGGTGGTATTTTTGTTGTGAGTAATCAGTACATGTCTGTGCAAAGCAGAGCTGTTAAAAATACTTTAACTCAGCTAGGGATGCAGGCCAGTGGTTGACAGTCTTTTTGCATTTCTTCTCGTTATCATCAGGTCTGCAGCTGTTTGTCTTTTGTGAGACCCTTTCTGGAGATATTTTCTGTGACATAATTTTCCCCCCCTACCCTTAGGGTATATTCTTGGTCTCCGAGTTTTGCATTCTCCATCCTTCAGAATATTTAATACTTAGGAAATTAATCTTTCTTCAGTCTATTTTCCATAAGTTGTAGGTATTTAAGAAGTTCTGGAGACAGCCAAAACAAAAGGCCTTCCAAGACAAAAAATATAATACAAGCCACCTGAGTAGCTTGGTCTTCTCTAGCTGCCCACTAGTAACCCTCCTCTTCTGTTAGCACTGGGGGCTCTGTGAAATCTTTCCTCTCCGGATTTGCCAAGTGCCCTTGCCTGTTAACCACTGGTAATAAAAGAATGCTTAAGATCAGGTGAGTGTCTAGGGATACTTGTCAAGACTACATGTCTCCTCAGTCTCTGCAGCTTTTTCCAACAATGGGTGATGGAGTGACTCAAACCCCTAAGAACTGCTTGCCTGGGGACATATGCTTGGCCATTTCCCTCTTACTCCCTGACAGAGACAGGTATTGGGCAGATTCTCATTTTTCAGGAAATGTCAGGGAGGTTATGTTGTATATAGCTGGGTAGAGGATGTGTTTGCTGTGTGCACAACACTGGTGAAACTTCTGCTGGAGGGCTGTGGCTCACCTGACTCCTTACTCTGAAACTCGATGTGTTTTAAGGGGACTCTGCTACTATGGACAACCATGAAAGGATGCTCTCAGCATAGGTATGGATCATAGGGGCACAGTCACAGCTGATGAGGGTTGAACTGTGTCAGGGCTTATGTTAGCCATGGATGACCTCTGGCTGACTGCAGGTTTGAAAGCTTAAGCTCAGGTGGGAGAGCCCTGGTCATGCTGTCTTTGTCCGTCACCTGCCTCTGTTGATGCTCGTCAGCCCCTTGGTGTTGCCCAATGCTGGTTTAACTTCTTGTCAATTTATCTCTATTATACAAGTCATCTGCTGACAAAACAAAGATCTGGGTCACTGCTCTTAAAATAGATTGAGCATTAGGCAAATTGCTCAAGCAAGCTCTCCTTTCCTCAGAGAAGGCAATGTCAACCCAACCTCATAGGGATACCCCTAACAAGCACAGCATCCTACCGCAGAGGCCCTGTCAATTTAGCACACTTGCCTAATACGCTTTTACAATGCAATGCCCAGCTGTTGGCACAATGTTTGACTTGTGCCTGAGGGAGTAAGGTTTTCTTGCTTTATATTAATGAAGGTATATATATCAATATGAATTTTATTTGGTTGGTTTTTTTGTTGTTGTTGTTTTGGGGAGTTTTTTGGTTTTTTTTTGGTTTTTTTTTGAGGTGGTCTTTCCAAATTTTTCTTTCTTTGTGCTTTGGTGCTCAGAAGCGTGATTGGCATGCTTCACTTTATCTGTAACAACCATAATAAATGATATCTGTACAAGGTGATTGATGTCCTTGCTTGTAGGCAGAGTTTAGTGGTGCCACTCTCATCTTGATAATGGTCATCCAGTAACTGCTTTGAACACATTGTGCCAAGCTCACGTATGGGTGCACAACCGGTCAAGGTTGAATTACTCAAGAAATTCACTTTTAAGGTCACAGCCAGGCTTCTGCAGACTTTGATCTTGAGTTTATAGGATGACTTGCTGCACCATGTGCCCTTTTGCCAAAATATGGTGGTCTTCCTGAGCCTGGGCTGCAAAATGTACTGCTTGGTGGTTTCTTTTGCTGGATTTCTTTCTGAGGGGATTTCTTCTACTCTGAAGAGAGCTAGTGTCACTGGAAGTGGGACTGGAAACACTGATTGAAAAAGGGGAAGTGGAAAACAGAATGTTGGTTCTTCTTGCTTATTGGAGACCACCCCTGTGTCTGTTGATGTTACTGTGGGCATGGAAAGCATGGTAGCTATTGATCTGATGAATTGGGAAGTTAGGTGGAATTTCCATTTACAAGGCAAATATGGTTTGGTGTCTCATGAATGTGTTCTTGCTTGACCCATTGCCAGTCTGGGTTGGCAGTAAGCAGAAAAGTCCCTCTTATGATAGGGGAGCAGGCAGTTCTTTAATTGTAGAATCACAGAATCATTTCAATTAGAAAAAAACCCTTTAATGTCATTGAGTCCAAGTGTTAACCTAGCACTGCCAAGTTATGCCTTAGAAAACATGGCATGTTTTTGAGGGAGAGGTGGGAGGGCAGCGTGAACTCTCATAATTCTTACCCTACCCTCTGCCTAGTGTTATATTCATAATACCTGCTTTGTTTTTGGGTGCTACCCCAAGTAGGTGCCAGACAAGGTTGCAGGCAGTGCCTTGCTATCATGTGAAACCAGCATAAACTCTGCACCCCACCAAGGCTCCTGGGGAGCAGATACTTTAAACATGTATCTGACAAAACCAGTCTGCTGACCAAAGTGCCATGTGTGCAGGCAAGTCAAATACTGGTGAGAGCGGTATGCAGCAATAAGTGGGGTTTCAGACTTATGTTTGGGCAACAAAAGATCACTCTCTGTGTGAGCACTCTGCAGCCCTGAAAAGCAGTGGTGTGAGCACTCACAAAATACAGGGTATGCTGGCAGTTCTTCTGGAGTGTGTTAGCAAGAGCACTTGGCTAGCATGGTGTTCAGATGAAAACTCTTCCTCTGGGATGTGATCCTTTGTCTCCTTCCCCCTGGAGGCTACTCCAGCTATTGTGCTGTAGAAGAGTCTTGGTATAATTGATCCTGTTCTCTTTTTGAAATTTTAGTACTTGCATGAATAAAGGTTTGATTGGTTTGGGAGGGAGATGATATGATGTATAGAGCTTTGTGTGATACATCATCAAGTGCAGTGTTTCCAAAGAAGTCTTGAGTCTGCACATCTAAGAATATTGAAGTACTGTTCAGGTGAAAGAGAGGATGAGAAGTTGGTTGCTAATGACAGTTCTTCCACTTGGAGGAGGGGAGATGGGGGTGCTAGTACCTGCTTCAGCCTCCTGCTGACAGTGCACTTTGAGGAAAAACAGAATGGTTCAGTACTGGTGAGGGGGGAGGGCAGGCTGAACTAAGGAGTGGCTGTTGGTAGGTACCAATTTTACTCTGAGTTAGGGACTGAGGAACAGGAGTTGAATTTTTATGTTAGATACTGTGCTTGAGGGGAGCAGAAGGCTCACTGCCTTATCAGCCCTGTATATCCCCAGCGGTTTGTGAGTCCAAACTGTCTCTTACCCATCAGCTAAGAACAAACTATTTCTTCTCACAGACTAGAGGGAAAATCAAGGATCACTGTGGTAACTATTAATATTTTTTCTCTACTTTCCAGTGATGAAATATTGCTTTGTTTCTTTTTTCCTTGATAATGAGAAAGCAGAAGTGCCAGGCAGTGGTTTTAAATGGCCCTCTCCAGAGGACATCTCTACTTTGGAAATTAAATTCTTTATTTTGCTGTGCTACCATTGAGGTTAATTGTGACCTGGTGCCGAGCATTTGCCTTTTCATTTTGTATTCTTCCCACTCCTACATCACAAGTCTAATCAATATTAACAGAAATTAAAGATGGCAGCCTGGGAGAAGACTTTGTAACTGTTTTCCTGAAGAGACTGGTGCTTGTCCTGTTGTAGCCTTTGTCAGCAATGAATTGGGAGGAGAAAACTGTTACTTTTTTGCCACAATGATTAAGTCAGGAAGATGGACTGAACGAGGGTCAAAAATTATTTCAGGTAATTGTCACTTTTTTAATTTCAGCTGTTATGAAGTTTTGCTGTACTGAGTCCAGCACTAAAGCTGAATGACCTTCAGCTGCTACTGCACCTTCATTTGTTAGCTGAGATCTGGGCTTGATTTTATGCTTGAATGTTTTATTCTGAAAGAATGAGGATTGGGACAGAGAACTGTTTGCTGGCACATGGATATACATAAAAGATCAGACTCAAAGTCATTCATGTGACAATATCAAAGTACTATGATGTACAGAGTAGGATTTTTCAGCAGGGCAATGCTGAGGTGCTGTACACTTGAGTTGCTTGCTGTATCTTTACAAAACAGTTACCTCGCTCTCTCTGTTTCTCTCTCATTTCAGTATTTCTTTTACAAAATTGCAATAAATTTGGCCCAGAACTGGTGTGTTTTTTGGTTTTGGTTTTTTTTTTTTGGTGCCAGTAGTGGAATATTCACATGGGCTAGAAAAATGGCAAAAAGTAAACAGAAGTTTGCTGGAACTTGTGCTGTGCCTTTAGGTATTATTCTCTTTGCTGGAAATATTGAGCTAAATCTTAAGAGGCATTTGAATAGTGTAATCACATGAAGTGCTAATTTTGACTCACGACAACAAGAGTGAGATGAATAGAATGGTGGACATAATGCAGAGAGATTGAATTAGTATGTTAAAGCCATATGTAGAATATTCCTTCCTATTCAGGCATTTCATGCAGCTTCTAAGAGCTCTGACTGCTGTGTTGTTGCTTGGTCTCCTCTGTGTCGTTACTATGAATTTTTTAGTGTATGAGAGAAATGTGTGTGTACTGCACATCAGAATAATATAAATCATGCATGTTAACATACTAAAGGGATAACTCTAACTGCTCTGTTAGGCTGATAGTGTCTTTATAATCAGGACTTCTAAATCAATGTCCTCCCCTCAATGTATGGAGCTGTGACAGCTGTCCCTGGGACATTCATGTGCCTGTATTAATTTTTAGTTCCTATATTAGTCACTGGCTTTATGCAAGGCTTGATCAGGTTGATAAAAGGCAAAAAAGGATCCCGACTAATACAGCTTACAGTGAAAGTGGCACAGTAAGTTCCTCCTGCACGAACAGCAGTCCCCTGATGTATCAAGGAGACCTGATTATACAACAGGACTAATCAGCTCTGGATGCTGCCGGTTGGCTTAAGTGCTGTGATACACATTTCTGCCTTAAATTGATGTCAAAATCAAAACAGAAAACCAGAGTAGAATGCCCAAATGTTGACAAGGCTTATCTTCTTTAGGTCTCTATCAGGCCTAAAAAAGAGGTTTCTTAATGTAATTATAGCCTGTCTCTTCTATCCAGGCTAGCAAGAATAAACCAGGTTATATTGGAACTTTTCTGCATGGTGTTACACAACTGTGCTTATTTAAATGTGGCTATTTTTGTAATATGCGTTGTGCCTTAATAGGAGTAATGGATATAAAGAGGGTTGACACACTGAAACATAGCTGAATATAGAGGTAAAATGGTGATGGAAGTTAGAGGGAACACAGCATGTTTGCACTTAGGGCAGAAAAAAGGTGGAAAATAATAAAAGTGGAAGAAATCATATCTGGTGTAACTATATGCCTTTTTATCCTATGGAGAACCTTTCTTTATTTGACCGTTTTTCACTTTTATTTTGCTATTTACAGTGGTGTAATTTTGGCACCTTATGCACACACAGCCTCCTCACTTTTTAATTTCAGACACCTGCAATTAGTGTCTAAGGCTTACCTATTTACTTAGACTTAGTTGCATCTATGGTTGAGAGGACTAGGTGCTTCCAGGTGATTCATCTGACCTGTCTTATCCCCTAATCAAAAGGTGAGTAGCTGAAACTAGCTGTTAGGTGCCCTGAATTAGGCCAGATGTCTGTCTCCACCCCCATAATTTCCCCAGCTCAGATTGCTTTGTGAAGAGGATGGGGAGAGTGGCTTTGGTCCATCCTTGACCAGGTCCACAGCTGTTAAGTGAGTTTGAGGAGGTAACTGTGTTTTGGAGATGTTGTTTCAGACCAAGTGGCTTTCAGAAATGGTACAATACTGGCTGTGAAGAACTCAGCGGTTCCTTAGATATGCAAATGGTCTCCCTCTGATTTGGCTGGGAGACCTAGGTATCTGTGTCTCCTCATGATGAGGTTGTTTGTTTTGTTTATCTGAATGGAATTTTCAGCATTATAAATTCTGAGTGTAATTATAATAGTAGATGGTGTGGTTATTTCACAAACAGTATGCCCTCTTCTGTGACCAGCTACTGCATTCGAGAGCCTATATGCCCCTCTGCAGCTTCCTGCCCTCTTCCTATTTCTGTATTCTACTTCTTCCAGATTTTCCCTCATTTAAAGTAGCAGAAATTTTCTAACACTAAGAAAAAACATAATAAACGAATGCTAAGAACATTTTTGAGGTTGTGCTGCCCAGAACCAGGTTTTAGACTCAGTGATTCTTGTGGGTCCCTTCCAACTCAGGATATTCTATGATTCTGTAATTCTAACATGATCTCGTAAGGAGGAAGTTATTAATGCATTGGTAAGAAGCAGCACTTCATTGTCTTATTTTTGTTCAGACTGGGAGTAGTAAGTGACACAGCCCCTGTGACGTGCAAGGTGCGTCTGTGGAGGAAAGCTGGCACCTACCTTGCAAATAATTACAGTCTAAGCAAGCTTAGAAAAGGGGTGGAGTGCAATGAATAATTCAGTTTATGAGGGATTTGTTGTACAATAAGGTCGACTTCACTTGGGTTCTCATTTAATTTTTCTTCTAGGGTTTTACCCTTGCAGAGTCCAAGTCTCAGAGTAAGGGGACACTGCCACTCGTACACTTCTCTGCAGAGGGAGGCTCAAAATTTGAACCCCCAAACTTAAACCTGGCTCTTTCTCAGGTGTTTCTTTTCAGCAGATGCATCAGCTGGGAGAGCTTGGCCCTTCCCCACCACCATCCCCTTGGCTGAGCTGGTACAGACCTGGCAGCAGCTGAATTTTGGTCTCTGGGGCAGCTGCACAGAGTGGCTCTGGGTGCCAGAACAGTGGGGAGGGAGGAGGATGGATGCTGGGCTTGGCCCTTCTGTAGAAGCAAGTGCTTGGGAAACTGTGGTTGAAGACTGGAAGTTTGTGAAAGCTGGTTTTAGGGCTTTTTAGTACTGGATCAGAAGGATTCTGATCAGATCTGAATCCTTGCTGAGCAAACTCTGCTGGTTCAAATCTGTTTGCCTTTATGTATTTATTTTGTTTAAGTAAGTTAACTTCCCACTGATGGGGCTTTGTGTGGGTTTGGGTGTCCCTCTCTTCCTGTAGCCAGCAGAAAGCTGGCAGGGTGTGTGAGCTTTGGCTAACACAAGACTAATGTGGCTGGCTGGCTGCTGGCTTCTTGCCAGCATTTTGGCATGGAGAGGTGGTGGGCTTTGGTTGCCCTACAGGCGCCTGCTGGCTGGTTGGTGCTGGCAGGCTTGCAGGGAAAGGTATGGTTCCCAGCTGGCACCGAAGTGCTTGCAAAGCCTTGGCAACGTGGTGCTGCTTCCATGGCTTGCCTTGGCTGGGGACAGTCACCATGGCATGTATCCAGCCAAAAGAGGGTTTCACCCACCTCTGTGAGCATGTTGAGGGTGCAGTGTGCTGGATGGGATGCCCTGGCAAGATGCCTCTTGTGCAGATGAGGCCCCTGTCACTCTTGCTGGGATGCCATGTCAGCTGGAAACTGTTAGCTCTAGAGCTGGAGCACTTGCAAATACATGAAACATGGATTAAAAATGTCAGGCTGGAGAGTTGAAGGGTGATCCCTCAAGTCTCACCTATGCTGTGAAGACAATCATCTAGGCCTCTTTCCCCGGAGTACAGCATAGCCTGAGTAAATGGTTCTTAGTATTGCTGACTAGGAACACCCCACAGCCATCTTGTCCCCTTTGAAGGGGCGCACGGGGCGGGGCTCACAATTGCTTTCACTTTGTCTTGAACAGTTTCATTCGTGTGCTGCCGCTTCTGAGGGAACATTGCGTGGGCCGTGTTGGAGTGAGGCAAAATCCTATTTAATTGATAGTTTTTCCTGCCCCAAAGAGAGGTAGGAAAACTTGTGCCCCTTCTCTTCCCTCCTCCTCGCAGTCACTGTGTCTGTGGGACAGTAAATGAACTGGGCAGTGCAATACCAAATTCATTCTTTTTCGTTTATTGTTGTTTCCTTATGGGAGGTTAAATCAAGATGCAAACATCACATCAGAAAACTGGTAGAGCAATTAGTTTTACTCGGAAGCTGTAGTAAGGGTGTGAAACTTTCCTGATAAATTTTTCCCTGAAATTGTATTTTGGCTGTGCAGCCCTTGTATTTGTTTGAACCAGGGGTGTTCTCTCCTTATGTTTACTGTTTTTTCCTTTTGGAAGCCAAACATCCCTCAGGTACGCAGCTGAGCCAGCCTCAGGTGGGCGGGACTGAAGGCAAGAGGAGGACAAGCATATGCAGGAAGAGACATATTCTGGATTCCTGCTGTGGAGATGAGTAATAGCTGATGGTTAAAGCAAAACAGCAGAGCTACAGATAGAGTTTTGTCTTTTCCTCACATCCCTTTTCCCTACTGGAGAGCTGTGTATCTTTTCTGATTAAGATCTAAACAACTGACCCCTGGGTTGCAGAAGTTGTGGGCTGTGTTTTTTGTTGGCTGTGGTTTTTGTTGACATTGGAAAAAACTTTCAAATTGTCTTACTATTTTTCTTTTTTTACTCTGAACTTTGAAAAGATCATCTATAACCATATTCCAAATATTGGATAATCTGTGAAAGGGATTGTTACACAGGAGGTTAGGATGCTGGTGTATTGCCTGGTTATGAGGATCTAAAAAAATGCTAATTTGTTTTCGTAGGACTAAGTTTGACTATATAGTATATTGGGGAACGAGTAGAAACTGGAACCTACTTGTTTGCCCAGCCTGGCAGTTGTAAAGTTTTTGTGTACTAGGCCATGAAAAATGGCCTGGAATGTGATGCTATTGATTTTTTTTTTTCCCCTGCAGTGTTTCATAAATACTGTGCAGTTTAACTCGGCTTTTAACCTTGCATGCAGTTTGAAGTGTGAGGCTTCTCACTCAGTGTCAGATGGTTCACTCAGTGGAAAAAAAGCCAACCACCCTACAGCTCAAATCCCGTAGGTACGTGAAAACGTGCCCATTCCCAGCAAAAGTGCCTGGGTGGTGGCAGCCCTCCGGGGTGGTCTCTGGGAGGTCTTGCACAGCTCACTGAGAAAAACATGAGTGCTGCAGGCTCCGCACTGCCTGGAGCGTCAGCCTGCAGTCTTAGATGCCTTTGTTTCTTGCCTGGATCAGTGTAGCATGTGTTGGGACCTAACAGGGCTTTGTAGTACAGAGTAATTCTGCTTGCTGAGTTTTAGACTGCATGTAGTACTCAGTGCTCGCCATGAAAAGATGATCACAGAGTGCTCTGAAAAGAAATCTTACAGCTAACCAAGACTTGTTTTTAAACAGTTACCATTTCACTGACTACTACATTGCAGATTCATTAAAAAAAACCAACCAACCCTAAAGAAGTCCAGCGTGGGAACTTTATACCTTCTCTGTGTTTTTATAATGTTCCCATTTTTCTGGATGTGCAGGTGTCTCATTTACATTCCTGGAAATACAACATTTGTGTTTCCTTTAAAGTCAAGGTTTCTGATCTGTTGTACTTAGCTTAAGGCATCCTTGGCATCACTCAGGAACACCTTTGAGAGGGGATTGTTTCACAACACAGTAACTGCAGGTGGTGATGTCATGGCAATATGAGCAAAAGGAAAATGATCATAAGTGTCACCATGTGAGTTGGGTTTCTCCTGTGCTGTGTCAGCAATGAATGTGTCTTCTTGTGTGTTGAGTTTCTGTCACATCGTGTCTTGATTTGCACCTGTGTGTTGTGCTGTGCCTCTCATACAGCCAACCCTTTGTACAGGTTATTGTGCAGATTCTGCTCCCAGTTGCGCAGATCTGGATTTAGTTAGTGCTACACTTCTCTATCTGACTGACTTATTGCTGTTTCACATGTGGATCAGCAAATACTGTTGAAAGACACGCTTGATAACAGTATTAGGAGAAAAGCTAGTGCTGATCTTGTCTGTAGGTGGAGTGACTACCCCTCAGAAATAAGATGATTAACACATATCTCACACACCAGAAAAAAAAAGCCAACCAAAAAAAAGGTCTCAAATTGTGTTCACTTTATCCTTTAGACATCTCTGTTGACTTGCTTGGGGCGATGACCCTGTGTTTTAAGTCTCAGACGAGTGACTCGGAGTGCTCATGACATAACATCTGCTTGGAGTTTCTGGTTATGAGAGGAGCATCCCATTTCTGCTTCTCTGCACCTTGCCTGCTTAGGCATCAGGTAGCTGGAGATGTTGCCTGTACCTGCACTAATGATGCTCTGAGGTTACCCCAAAAATGGATTATATGTTGGACAAACAGTGGAAATACAAACATGTTGTTTGTTTTGTGGAGTAGCCCTCTTTGAACTTTGGTGAAGCAGAAAATGAACTGGAGGCTCTCACAGAGATTGCACTGGGAAGGTTTTGCTGTAGGATCGGCAAAATAGGAAAAGGTCTGACTTGTAGCTAGTTGAAATGTGTTGGCTGAAGTTAATGGCTGGAGGTTTGCTTTGCTGTCTTTGTTAATAACTCCCCTGAGTGCAGAATTGAAAGAGTTCACCTTTTTTTAAATAAAATTTTTGGGTTGCTGAATCCTCAACTAATCTTGAGGTATCTCAAAATGGTAGAAGTGAAATGGTCAAAGTGTCGTGTGTGTGTGTGTGCGTATGGGCAGTTGGGGCATATGGGACCTGTGTGCTCTGCCAGTTGACCCACATAAAATAGAATTACAAAAAAACCCACAGTGTGCAATTTTGTGTCTCTGTTTTACACCTTTGCCTGTTCATGCTTCTGCCTAAGCTCAAGTTATCAATGAAAGTGTCTAATTCCAAGTGTTGCTGAAAGATTTGAATACTGAATGCAGCTTTTAATGTTGAGCTCCTTTGGGAACCAAATTCTGTCATTTTATGACAAAATGATTTTAAGCAAGTGCTGTTAGGATCCTTACATGTTGCTCCCATGCTTTCAGGCAGTGTAGCTAGCCACGATCTAGCCATTGCACTTGAATTATTTGTGTTCTGGCAGCACTTGCAGTTTAGCTGTTGATCTGTTGGAGTGCAGAAATCCCCATGGTGGGAAGGCATGCACATAGGCTCTCTGCTGAGAAGTTATTCCATTGACCTCTCCCCCCACAGTGGAAAGCATGTGTATGTACTTTTGAACACTATTTATTTGCCTTGCAGAGGGTCAACTGTAAAACCCTTTCTGAAATTATGCTCCCTGAAAGCCTCCTCAAGAATGGTGGGCTCAAACCAGAAAGGTCTTGTTTTACAGCCCTGTTGTCATGAAATAAATTTAAGTGTAGAAAAAAATACAGCTTAAATACCTCAGATATTTATTTTTCCCTTTCATTACACAAGCATCCCCTCCCTCCTTAGATTGGGAGGTCAGGGCACGTGAGTGTGTGGGGCTGTGCTTTCAAAGGGAACCCTGCTGCACAGGCAGTTGTGGTCCCCTTACTGTTTTAACAATTAATCTTTCACCCATTTGTGACTTTGAACACTAATAAATACACCATTCTTGCCCCAAATTTCCAGGAATCTCTCTCCAGTCTCCTGCTTGATTGCGTATCTCCAAGTTTGTACGAGTAAGTCCTCCAGTGTTATCTAGCCAAATGAAACCTTGGAGGGATGTGTTTGACCTTGGTTTGTGCAGTCACTGTACCTTACCCACTTGTCCTGAAGACAAAAAAGAATGTTGACATTCACAGAGTGAAGATAAATATTTGCAGATAGGTTTTGGTCTGTCAGCATAAATAAAATCCTTCTCTTGTTTGTGTTTTAAGGGTCTGTGTTGTAGCTTTCATAATACTAACCTTTATCATCCAAAAGCCTTTCATAGGAGGCATTTTAAATTGGAAGTTAAAACTAGAAAACAAACCAGAAGTGAAACTCCTGTACTCCTATGATTGATTAAATTTCTTTCTTCCTCCCAAATTCTGTATGTATTTTTTTTTCTTTTACGTTTTTGCATATCCTCACAACAAATGGGATGTTTGCTACCCCACTTGTAGCTGAAACCCCTGCTTTCATAGGAAGCCTTAATTTGAAAGAAAATTTGAGAATATCTGTAGGCTGCTAAAGAAAAATTGGAAGGATTGCTTCATGTTAAGAGTTCCCACCTTCATTCTTAGCTATGGAAATAAATGAAAGACTTGTTTTTATGACCTGGCATATTTGCCCCAATGCCTTTCTTGTCACTGATGCACGGAGAAACAGGCTTGTAGCTCTGTGTAACAATGGGCCATAGGAACACTGCTTCCCAGAGCAGGACGTCTAACGACAGGAAAGGAATATCTACTTCAAATACCTACTTCAATTCCTTTTGTGTGCATCTGCTCCAGGAAACTTCAAGGTGGAAAAAAAAGTAAGATTCAAGAATGCCTGATTGGTAGCTTTGTTGATATATAATCCTGTGTGTGGATCTACTCCTTTCTTCTTTGTATTGTTGAAAGCATGTAAGCCCTTGTTTTAGACGATTCCCCATCCATTAGGACCTCCTAAGAAAGTAAGGAGTGACCTTTTGAATTTGGACTGGGCCAGGTTCATTTCCTTGAGGCCAAGCAATGGGTTCTGTAGGAGTAAACTCTTGCAAAAAAAAAAAAAAAAAAGATTCCTCAGAGGGTGGTGCTCATTTCCCAAAGCGCAGCTTGCATGAGACGAGGATGTTGGTACCACTGGGGTGTGATGTCTCTTGGGTGTCCTGAGAGAGATGTGCCAATGGGAATGGACTTCTACTGATGGATGTGTGACAGTGCCTTCCAAAACTCTCCAAGTATTGAAAAATGTCTTCTGGGGTTTTGCTTTAAAGAATAAAGGGAACAGAAGGATTTGACATTGGGTCAAAATGTTGAGATTATTGTTCTCCTACTTGCTGTGCTTTTATATTTCTAAAGCCAGGTAAGATTGGTAGCGGTCTGTAGCATGTGTTCGCTTGATTTTGAGGTACTTGCAATGTTACTGTGTGAGCTAGCACTGTTTCAGACCATCAGGTTAACTCCAGAGAACACTAGAAAAGCAATTGTTGGTATCGGTTTCTGTGCTGAGAAGCATCACTGACAGTCTGTGATGCATGCAAGGACCAGATCTGGTTTTGATCTGATTAGCTTGTTTATAGCTTCAGGTAGAAGAGCTGAAAACTGCCTGAAACCCACTTTGCAATCCTTTGTTTTCCCTGGCTGCTTCAAAAGACTGTTTCTTTTTTTTGAAGTTTTTTGCCTTGTTGGGTAGCCTTTCCCTCCCTATTTAAAAGAGACTGCTGTGTTTGGGGCAGTATTTGTAGAAAATCTAATGTTGACAGACAGTAATATATTTAAACAACTTTCCTTGAAACCTGACAGGCTGATTGTATTGTGCAGAGCAGAGGCGTGGAGCCAGGTTTCATGTTTTGGTTAATTTGTTAATTTGTAGGTCATTTAGAGCTCAGGATATTTGCAGGAAGAAGACGGCAGAGCTGTGTGAAAAACATGGGGTTTATTGCTTGTCTCTGGTGGCTTTTTTTTTTATTAATCTTATTCCGAGGAATTAGTTTTCCTGCCTTTCCTGCTTTTTCACTTCATGCCTTAAAAATCACTGAACTTTAAAAGGTAAACTTGAAGTCAACATATTGGTTTCCTTGTTTGTGTTTGTCTGAAAGAAAGCTTTAAAAGGTGGAAGTGTAACCAGCTCACCCCCAGCAGTGGTACTTCCAGCTCCTCATTGGTGGCCTTTGCCTGGTAGTGTCCTACTTGGAGGTGTTGTCCTGATGGAACTGAGATGGTAGCAGTGGTCCTTAAGATGAATAAAACTCTGTGTAGGGCTACATTTGTCCTTTAGCTTTTATGGCCTCTGCTCTAGCTCTGTAATGGTAATATTAAATGAGAAATATGATCCTTGGTGGTGTGGGAGGCCAATGATGGCACTGGCTACTTTCTGTTCAGAGTGCAGATCACCTAACTCCTGAGGCAGATACATCTTCAAATGGTAGCTCCTTAAACTCACACCTTGTGTTTTTGCTTATTCTTTTCACTGTCGAGGTGGAAGTATGGCACAAAAAGTAAGCATTGTGTAAAGCTGTGATTCAGGAGAGGGTCTCTGTCCCTTCCAGTGCAATATTAACCTTGTAATGGTCTTAGGGGTAAACAAGTGCTTGGAACGGTTCAGGAGTCTGAAGTCTGATCACTTTAGACAAATCTTTTGTTGGAAACAGTGACAGGAGGATGGTGCTGGGGCTTGCTAAGCTGCTTTTCTTTCCTGGAAAATGACGCCTGGTTAATCTGTCACTGCTGTCGGGTGCCTGGCTGTCCCCCCAGTGGGAACACAGGCAAGGTGCAACGAGTTTGGACCCAAAACCAGGATGGATCTGAGGCAGGAAAAGTCTCTGCTTGGTACAGGCAACTTCTGAGACAGTGTGTCAGTGCCTAGTAAGAGCCGTGTTAGTATCTTGCTGATGTGGAACATGTTCACTTTGAGAAGGGGCAATGGGAAACTTGTAGCTGTTAAGGAGAGGCTGAGAAATTTGATATGACTCATGTGATGTGGGGTGAAAGCCCTCATTAATTAACTAACAGAGAGAGAAGCAACTGGTTCGGAACCGCGACCGTGGTGTAGACCTTTTCTGAGGCACTCTCGGCTTAGCCTGCCGGCACTGGGAGATTAAGTCTTACTTCAACACTGATAGGGTGCAATCCATTTTTCTTCTGCTCTCAGGGTTTTTCTGTATTGGTGTGACAGGCAGAACCTAGGAGAAGTTGAAAACCAGTTGTTGGCTGTGGTGGTTTGACCTTGGCTGGATGCCAGGTGCCCACCAAAGCCACTCTGTCACTCCCTTCTTCAACTGGACAGGGGAGAGAAAATAGAACAAAAGGCTCATGGTTGAGATAAGGACAGGGAGAGATCACTCACCAGTTAATGTCACAGCCAAAACAGACTTCACTTGGGGAAATTATGTGAGTTTATTAGCAATCAAATCAGAGTAGGATAATGAGAAGTAACACAAATCTTAAGAACACCTTCCCCCTACCCTCTCTCCTTCCCAGGCTTAACTTTATTTATGATTTTCTACCTCACCCCAGTGGTGCAGGGGGATGAGGAATGCAGTCAGTTCGTCATATGTTGTTTCTGCCACTGCTTACTCTTCAAGGAGAGTAGTTCTTCCCCTGCTCCAGCATGGGGTCCCTCCCGCATGACACAGTCCTCCACAAACTCCTTCAACATGGGTTCTTCCTGTGGGCTGCAGTTTTTCATAAATTGCTCCAGTGTGGGTCCCTTCCATGGGGTGCAGTCATTTAGGAACGGGCTGCTCCAGCGTGAGTCCCCAGTGGGGGCACAGGTCCTGCCAGCAAACCTGTTCCATCATGGGTCCTCAGGTCCTGCCAGGAGCATACTCTGGCGTGGGCTTCCCCACAGGCTCACAACCTCTTCAGGCATCCATCTGCTCCATTGAGGGGTCCTTCAGGGCTCTGGGTGAATATTTGTCCCACCACAGACCTCCATGGGCTGCAGGGAGACAGCCTGCCTCACCATGATCTGCACCATGGGCTGCAGGGGAATCTGCCCCCCATGTCTGGTGCACCTCCTCCCTCTCTTTCGTCACTGACCTTGGTGTCCACATAGTTGTTTCTCTCACATATTCTCACTCCTCCCTTCTCTGGCCACAATTACTTCCACACAGTATCTTTTTTTCCCTTTTTAAATGTGTTATCCTGGAGTTGTTGCTACCCTTGCTGCTGAGCTTGACTTTGATGAGCAGTGGGTCTGTTTAGAAGATGACTGGCATTGGCTCTGTTGGACATAGGGGAAGCTTCTAGCAGCTCCTCAGAGAAGACACCCCTAGGCCCCCCACTACAAACTATGACCACTTGTCTTGGTCATACAAACCCAAGACACTGGCCTGTGAGATCTCACTGGTGCCACTTGTATTGGTGGCTTTCATCTGCATGGGTTCTGGGGCTTGGATTAAACACAGGGAAGATGAATTGAATCAGCCTGTGGATCACTTCAAGTGCTTGTCTATGTGCTTCTAATTTGCTTTACTAGAAGAATAAGCATTTGTCCTTTTTTTTTTTTTCTCTTTAATATAGCGATGGCTTGAGTTTTCCAGAACTTGTCCTCTGAGAGGAGGAAAAAAAGAATGTGTTTAGGCAAACGAAGGCTTCAGCAGCTTAGTGCTTGTCTACATGGGGAAGTTAGTGCGCAGTAAGCTAGGGTGTGAATTTACAGCACGCTAGCTGCTCTGCACTAACTCCCCCTGTGGATGCTGAGTGTGCACTAAGAGCGCCTGTTGGGCAGGTTAATTTAGTCAGCTGAAAGAAAGTGTGCTAAAAATTCACACTGCCGCTTCCTTCACCCTGACTTTCCCATGTAGACAAGCCCTTAGTAAGTCTAGGATAAAAGGTCCTTGTTCAGTGGTCTGGTTTAAATTCTTTCCTCCTTGTTCTTTCTTCCTTGTTGTTTCCTCCCGTTCTCCTCTCCTCCTTCTGCCTCTCTTTTCTCCCCATGTCTCTCCTCTTTGTTTTCTCCATGCCTTTACTCTGTTCAGTGCAGATTAAATGCAAATGGGGCTTTGTCATCCTGGTGAAAACTCTCTATACACATACATTTGGTGGGAAGGAGGGAGTGACTTCAGAGGAAGGCCTGAAGGTGTATCATGTGCTAGTGTAAAATGCTTTTGGACCATATGCAGAAAGAGGCATCTCTGAAGCATAAGGTGGGTTTGACTCAGCCTGAACAGTATAACCAAAAGCTAGAAGAGCATAATGGTTTGGAGGAAAGTACTTCCTCTTGCTTAAAAGACGAAGAGCTATTTATACATGAAACTGTAAGTTTTGTAGACATACTCTTAGATTTGTTTAGTCTTCATTAGTTAGAGACCCCATAAAGAAAACCGCTTTTAACAAGTACAGTCAGTAATTCTCTTACTGATTCCTGAGGTATCAGGGCAGATTAGTGTTGTGGAAATTATGGAAACAAATTAATTTTTTAATAGGTTATACTCACTGATGGTTATTTCTCTCAGCATATCTCACTGCCTGTTACCTCCTTTTATTTCCTCTTGGGAAGTAGGAATGTGAAGGAAATTTGTATGTTCTGGTACAAAATGTGGAGCTATCAGTCCTTTTGGTTTCAGATACGGTTTAGTGTATAAAATTTTGTCTGTGTCGTACTGATTTTTTTCTGTCTAGATTTTGGAGAAATAAGTGGTTCTGATGACTTAAATGATGGACTGAAAATTTGTGTTTCTTAATTGGGGGGGTGAGAAGGCGTGGTTACATGTAATGTGTGAAAGCAAACAACTCTTCTACAGTTCGTCTCGCTGTGCTAAAATAAGCCCAGTCAAATGGGTGAAATAGGTAATTTACAGTGTTACACCATACTTGCTCTTTGAATGTGTATCCTGGTTCGTGGTGGAGTTTCATAGAGAGCTTTTTCAGTTTGCATGCCTCAGCCCTGATGAGGAGGAAGATACAGGGTCTTCCCTCTTTGCTCTCTCCAGTATGCATCTCAGGTACAATTTATGCATGTGTGGTTATGCTGGATGCAATCCGTTTCATCCAGTGTTTCCAAATACGAAGGAGAATGAGCAATTCAGGGATAAAAGAGTGATTCCAGAGCTGTCTTTGATGTAGAGATCTTATTTTTAGGATTTGCACAAAACACTCACAGAACTATAGAAAGTAAACTGTGTTCAAGACTTGGTTGGGTATTAGAGATCCTCTCCATAGGCCCCTACTATGCTGTCTTAATGGTTCACCACTGTCTTAACCATCCACTATTGTAATGACTTAGAGGTATTGCCACAGGAGTTGGAAGCAATTACATCATCCTCTTCTTTTCAACAGAACGTGTGTTGTTGTTATGTAGTTTGTCTCTAAAGTACAAAATTACGGTGGTGGCTTCTGCTCAGTGTCCTGGCTCATGTGGCACTGAGTTTGTGAAGTGGACTTTGGCCTTCTGTAGCAGAGACCATGAGCAGTAAACACAGATGCGCCACTGCTTTGGGATGACTGACTTAATTCTTCCCACCACTGTTTCTTGTCTGCTGCAGTATATCAGCTGGTAGTTTGTCAGTCTGTAAACATGTATTTCTTTATTTTATAGAGAGTTTATAAAACATAGGAAAAAGTTCCTGTAGAGTTTGAGAAGAATAAATAAAGCCCCAATGTATCTGTGCAAAGGAGCAGGAGTTGTTCCTTGTAATATAATTGTACCATATTGTTGATGGACATCTATATAAACAAGCCTTAAAAAAAAAAAAAGGTAGGTGCTCTTCCTGCAATTTCACTTCCAAATTAAACTGATCTATGCCCTTTTTTCCTTGCCCGGTGTAACCTTGCATAAATTGCTTTGAGCAATGTGGTTTTTTTTTTTTTTTAATATGTCTGGTCATTTCCTTTCTTTTCTGGCATCTGTGGTGGGAATATGTCTCTGTTTAGCCTCTCCCCCCCTCCTTTCCATTTTTGGGAGACCCTTCTATAAATGTTCCCTGAGCCGCTGCTCCTGATCGTGCCAAGCAGCGAACAAAGCTGAACTTCAGCAGTCTCTTGGCTTTCCAGGCGCCTTCCAGCTTCTGAATAGCAGCCGGGGAGACTGACGAAGCACTGTTCTCCTCCTGCTTTCCTGCTCCTTGGCAAGGCAGGACTGGCCACCGGGACCGTGCCCTTGCAGGCTTATGAAGGCATTACTCACCTTGTGTTAGCCCAAGTTTGGGTTTGAGTGACTCCCTTCATAGCTAGTGGGGCACAGAGGTGGGATTGTGCTGTGGTTGAAAGCTTGGGCTCTGCTGAGTTTGGGGGGCTTACACTAGGGTCCTTTCTGTTTTCTGTGGATGAGAAGAGTCAGTCAGAGCATTGCCTTTGCCCTTTGAACATCAAACTCTTGGACGCAATTAAGCAGGGCAAGAAAGAGAAGGAAAAAGGGACTCTATACTTCCGCAGTTTTCCTGCCTGGAGCTGGGAGGTGCAGAGGGCACAGTGCAGCAGGAGCCATGGCAAAGCCTCATTGTGTGGGGGACAGCTAGCTCTGCACACTGGCTGGCAAGCCTGGGAGGACTCGAAGGTGACAGAGATAAGGCTTGGATCCTAGTAACCCGACTAATAAAAGACTTATTCTAGCCTTAATAAGCTCCTTGGACAGATGGATTCTGTTGGACAGATGGATTTAATCTGGGAAAATGATTACATGGCTTTTGTACTCATTAGTATTTTTGGTCTTAGTATTTATATGTTAATATTCTTGTGGTAGATTGGTGAAAATACTGCTGTGTAAATCTGCACTGTTTTCTGCTTGCACCAGTGAGGCAAGATGCCTTTATATTTCCCTTCCCACCCAAGTGTGTGGTGTCCATGTATGCTTTTCTGTATTTTATAGACGTATGTCTTTACATGTACATACAGGTATGTATATAGACATATGTCTGTAACGTATATGTAGACTGTGTGTTCCTAGGATTCTTGCATGACTGAGGTGCAAACTTTTTCATTTTGATAGGTCTGCGCAGCCCCGTGTCCCCTGAAGGTGCAGCTCAAAGTGGTTTTCTGAGCAGGAGTATTCTGTCTCTGGTGCAGCCACCTTTTTGAAGGGGACTTGGCAGCTCTTTGAGATCGCGAGGGAGATCCAAGTTGGGACTGTTGGGTTGTCCTCATGTTTTCAATAACATAGTAGACAGCAGGGTGGACCAGATAGTAACTAAACAGATTCACAGTCTTCATATAACAGTGCAAAGCACTGGCACTGGAGTGGGTGCATAATAGGAGATGGTTTGGGAATAATGTTAGAACAGAGAACGGTAATAAGAATCATCTCTCCCTGAGGTTTGTTCAAAGCAAGAAGCTGTAGAAACACAGAGTGAGAAAGAACATGCCAAACACTTTGTGATTGGACTTTTTATTTTCAGTGCCCTAAGTGAGAAGTACTTAATTTTCCTGTTATGGATGGATGTCATTTGCAGCTCTCACTGGCTGGGGATTTTTGAAATAGCTGGAGCATGATGAAGTTTTAAATGAAGTCAGAAACCGAGTCTTACAGTGGAAACTTTCTTCATATATTTAATTTACTACCTCCAGAGCTAGTGGAAAAAGGCTAGGGGCAGAGGGAAAGGGAAGAATGACATTCATAAATTGTTCTGTGAATGTGTGAGTGGGTGTTTTAATGGAAAGAAAACCCAAACAAATTTCACAAGGTTTATCAACTTACTTTGTTATAAACTGAAGCAGTGTTTGCCAAATATTTATGTTTTTTCCTCCTTGGCACTTCATGTTCTTGTGAATGCTTTACCAATGCTACCTCTCATGGAGCTTTTTGGTTTTGCAGACTTTGAAGGAATTGCCATTTGCAGTGAGGGGTGGCCAGTTTTGTGACCTGCCCTGGAAGTCTAGGCCGAGTTGCTGGCAGTGAGTGTGCAGGGTTGGGCAGTACCCATCCTGTCACCTGCCTGATGCCAGGTTATGCTGCAGGATGGGCAGCCTTCCGTTTCTGGGACTGCCCAGAAAGAATCTGCTTTGAAATACCTGTCCCAGTGTAGGTGTCTGCACCTTTGGTTTTTATAGGGAGTGTACTAAGGTGAAAATATTAGTATTTAAAATGTTTTAGTACTTTCTCAGATATAATGTGTTCCTTATCTTCTCCCACAAGTAGGCAGGAATAGGTGAGCTGTTTTCTATTTCTGTAAGTGCTTGGAAACTCCAGGTAGTGGTGTCAGAGGTCTCTAGTTCAGCCCTTTCCTGTGCTCCTTGTAAGCCATGGGGTCTGACCTAGGCTCTGACAGTACCAGGTATGTCACCTGGCAGAACCAGGTCCGTAACTGAAGCACAGAGCGCAAGTTGTGCTGGTCCTTGTGAAGCTTCTGTGCCCTTCTAATTGTCATACTAATGTGGGTTAGTATTAAAACAACATAGGCTTCTGAATGGAAGGTGCTCATATTTGATGTTCTGATTTTTTTTGAGTGTATGTCTCCGATGACTTGTTCACTTACATGTCTAGACTTTCTTGATTCTGAAAAAAACCCCAAACGAGTAAAAGACTCCAGAATGATGTGCTCATGTTTCAAAGAGCTTGGGGCTGTTTTCGTGAAATGCTCAAAATCTGGTTGGTGTGAAAGGGGGATGGGGTTGTCAAGCAAAGAACAATTAAAGAGTTCTTCAGGGAACAGATGATCCCAGCTGTGTAATTAAAAATAGTGGCCTGCTGCTCAATGCTGTTTGAGTTTGCAGTTAGCAGAGCCAAGGAGGGCAGTAGGCTGCTGCCCCTCCCGGAGCCTGGCTGTAGGATGCAGAGGCCTGTCTGCCTAATCATTCTTCTCTCTGGTACTTTCTTTCCCTCTACTTTCCAAGCACACAGTGCAGGGAAGCCCCACCCTGGTCAAGGAAGTGAAGGTTGGTGCTGATGGCTGTGCATACTCTAGGACTCTTGTTTCTGTACAGCCTGCTTCAAATCACCAGGCAGCCCTTACACAGAAAAACTTCTATGTAAGAAGCATCAAATGGATGCTTCATGGGTTTCTTTGAAGAAAAGTGCTAACACACATCTTTAGTTACAGACAAAAAACAACAGAAAAACAACTGCTGTGAAGGAACATCATTTATACTGGCCAGCAGTGAGTCTTAAAAATTGATTTTCCCTCAATTGGTGCAGTTTACTTTTCTTCCAGTTAGGTAGTCTGCATTACATATTGTATTAATAAAGCACCTCCTAGATGAATCCCTTTATTTAGGGAAATACCCCCTTGGCTTCTCTCCTTTATCTTTTTTAATGATGGCTTTGCTCTTGTTTCTGACTGGTGCTGTGAATCATGTGCATGATAATAGATCTCTGTCAGGGTCTGCTTGCTCACGGAATTCAGAAGGGGAACAAATGATGAGATGTCTTGTGGATGAAGAGCTGCTGTAGCCATATTACAGGTTGAAAAACAAAGAAATGCCAAACTGGCTAGCACAAGGTAATTTTTCTGTGTGGAAAGGTGATTGAAAATAGAATAGAAAAGCAAGTCTGGCATAACTGCAACCCTCCAATTCTTTTAAATCTTCCAACTGTGTAAAGGAGTGCAGATGGCATTGGCTTTTTGACCAACCTTTTCTTTGCTTGCATGTTAGCGTTCTTCAAGGATATTTACATCCTTTGCCTGCAGCAAACCAGAGTTTGCTTTTATGGTGAGATTTGAATGACTCAAGGGAATTTCTGCTGTAGTGTTATTTAAATTCAAAACACCTTTTGATTAATCACTTGAAGAGGGGTCATGTGGCCAGTATCCTCTGTTTTGCTAGGAAAATTAATGTGCTTCTGATATTCAGCTTGCAAAGAGCAGTTGCTGATGTATTGAGTTGCTGGTACTCAGCTGGGATGGATGTCACGGTTACAGGACAAAGACCTTTGGACTCCTGTCTAAGTTCCTGCACTCAACTTGTTGGCAAAGCAACTAACTGAGCTAGCACTTGTGATTGCCTTTGTACTTCACTTACGTTGCACAAGCAAACTGAATGATGAGGGAACAGCCAGGCACCTCCTTGAGTGCTTGCAGATGAGCCATAAGGGAGGGTGGTGTTTTGCTGGAAGCACTTTCCTGGTGGCAGCTGGGATAAGGGGAAGAAGTGCCTGTCCTGCTGTGCTCCAATTTTAGTATCGCACAGCTGTGGACAGAGGCAGCCGTGGCTCAGATGCCACTCCAATTTTGAGCAGGCAAAGGATGTATGTTGGGGGATTTCAGTGGGTGAATTTTCTTGCAGAGGCAGAGATGGGTGGCAGACACGTGGGATGAGGAGGACCTTCAGCTGCCACTGTATGACCAGCCAGAGCTTGTCTATCTTGGGTCTGTTAATAAGTGTGTTTTGGTAACATTGGTGGAAATGAGAAATGATCCTCCACCCCACAGAAATACACAAACTCTAAGTTAGTATGTTGAATTTTTTTGCTCAGAAGGTAGGAATCAGTAGATGCACAGTTATTTTTGCAACATCTCCCTTTTTTCATCCTTCTTTTGTATAGCCTAAAACATGGGCAAGTGGAGCGTGACGGAACTTTATCATAATGGCAGTTTGTAGGAAAGCCTGCATGGATAAAAGAGTAGTCCTAACGGCTCCAAAATTTGGGCCTGAGAATTGGATAGCTTTAGCACAAAGAAAAATGTTTCTGTTGTAGGTTTAGGGTAGGGGATGGTGGAGGTTTTTCCTCTCTCAGTGATTGAAAAGTATTGTTCACAGCGGTCATACACTTCTGTTGTCTTCTGGTCTTTTAGAAATAATAATTCTTTAGGCTAATCCTGCTCTGAAGAGTAGGTGTGCATTTACTATCCAGTTCTGCTCTGGACCATACTGGCCAAGTCCCAAATAGTTCCAGATTTGGTGAGATCAGAGTCCCAGCCTGGGATTGAGCAGTGTGTTACAGGTCATGTGTCCGTGTATATTGGATGGAATGGGAAGCTGCTCTTTTTGAAATGCTTATTCTTAACATTGTTAAAGTCTTTGCCCCCTGAGCCCTGTTCATTGTTCTGGGGATGAATGTTTGTTATCTCTCTCCCTGGAGATTATTTACAGTGGTTTAAACTATGCTGATTGCCACGGGGTGAGGCTGTCAGTATTTGGGGTGCCTTTGTAGCTAAAAAATAAATACTTTTATCCTAGCTTGTATTCTCAAGAGCTGCATGCACGTTAGGCAGTCCTTGGCAATACCTTGCGGAAGGTGCTATAGAGAAAATACTATAATCTCTGTTAAAAAGGGGCAATTTTAGTCTGTTATTCATTCTCACTTGTATTTCTGCTCCTAATGTTTATTCACCTTGATTGCTTGGGAGCATGCCTTTTTCTGGTGTATGTAGAATGTATGTACAAGGAGTTATCTTTAGTTTTGGATGGATATGCTAAGGCATGGATACTGAGGAAAATACAGATGTGCTTTCAAATTTACGTCCACAATAATTTCATTGACTGGGGACCTAAAAGGATGAATTATTTCAATTTATTCATTAAATTTTTGCAATCTTAGATTTGAAGATTTTCCTGTTTGAATTAGATGCATCACAAAGGGGAGAATCCTGCATCTACTTTCTTTGATGTACCGAAGAACTAGAAACAGTTGGGTTTGGATTAATTAGAGCTAGCAATGATAAATTGTTTTACCCATAGCTCTCAGACTTTGTCTTGAAGAGCAGAGTTGTCACTGTGATTGAAGGTGACATGAGGACCGAGTCATACACTCAGCCCCATCCAACATTTGCATATAATACATTTTAATTACTTTTAAATTTGGAATAGAAAACCATGTCATGATGATCTTTATACTAAGAGCATGCTTTGTGTTTTTATAGTAAGGCTGCATTTTGGATGATTGCTGCATGGCATTTTAATATAGTTTGTAACGAGGAACTTTTTCTATAGAAGCTTTGCTTTGCATTTTTGTGAAAAAAATATAGTGTTATTTACTTGTAGACTAAACTGAGAAATATTAAACTAAGAGATAATTTGCCTTGTCTTTTTTATACAGTGTTCTTATGCCCTATCTCAGTTTTGAACAATGTTACCTTTTGGTACATGATGAAGTTGATGACAGGTCGATGAAGTATGACGATGAAATCGGGGTTAATTTTAGCATATTTTGTACTTAGAAAGTTCACTAAGTTCTTTTACAGTCTGATTTAAATGCATCTGTTTGTTGCTTAACCCATGTTTGAAGTGGAAGGACAAACTTTTGATCAAGCAGAACGTGTAATCATGGAAAGTGAATAACAGCTTGTGATTATGGAATTGAAACTACTGGTGAGAATTTTTGTAGTGGCATGTCGTTTATATAACTAACCAAATTAAAATTTAACCATATGTGAATATCTTTCCTCTTACAGAATATGTTTACTTAAAAAAAAAAAGTAAAACCCCAGAGGAATCCAGCAATTACAGGGAGTGCATTGAATTTGATCTCTTAGTAATCTTTCACTAATAGTATTTTAAAGTATGAATTTAATCTTAATGCATAGATAATTCTTTCCTATTTCCACTTCTTTGATTTGGACTGTTAGAATGGAGCAACAGCTGATACCTATGTTTATCAATACCCACTTCCACATCACCTCCTCCTCGGGGGAGAGATTTTTCTTTCAGAGCAGTGTTTCAAAAGCACTTTTCTAAGCCCAGAGCTGAGCTCTGCTCACAGAAGCTGGCAGGCTGGCTGGTCCTGAGGGAGTGGAGGACCGTTTTAATTTACCTGCTGCTTCTTCCGTGAGGAGGAAAACATCTGAAAAGAGAAGGGGAGTAGAGGGAAAAAACCCCTTTGCTTTTTCCATACAACTCCACTTAGCCAACTTGATGTTAAATCTCCATAAAGGGAAAACAGGAACTTTCTCCTTCGCTTAGTTGCTTTGTGTCAGTAGTACATCTTCTCAACTGCACTTAGTGCTGAGTCCTACTTTTTAAGATGCCAGTGGGCTGCCACTCTTGAGATAAAGGCCTGTTTCCAAGAACTTAAGATTTTTCTACACAAAAATCTAAGTGTATTTGGAATAGCCTAAAAGCTTCCATGTGGGATCAGACTACAGATCTGTACTGTCTAGACTGCCATCTCTAATACTTGGCAGTGATGGAGAAAAGGATTAAAAAATAGATATACAGAGAAAGAGAGAGACTTCCCATAGGATATACCAACCTTGAGCAGCTGATGGTGGGGATGTGGGGTGGGTGCTTTCTTTTTTTTTGTTTGACCAAGATTGCATCAAGTTCATTCATGCTTAACAGCCCTTATGGTATAAACCATGTTTCCACCTTTGGCTTCAGTTTCCACCTTTGGCTTCAGTTTCCACCTTTGGCATCCTGTGGGAAGAAGTCTGGCTGTGTGAAAGAGTACTGGTTGAACCTGCTACTCAATAAACAGGTAGAAGCACCATGGTGTGGCTCATCAGGGCAGATGTCTCTGCCTGGGGAGGAGCACTCAAGAACCATCTGCAACTGACACAGTTGCATCTTTCCTGCTGTTCTTCTCCCCCCATTTCGAGATAACAAAGTTACACCTACACCTCGGCAGCTTGATGACCTGTGGGTTGCGTTGCATGCACTCGCAGCCCTCTTCCATCTGCCAGGCATAATTAATGATATGTGTATGTCCGTCTATTTGAGTATCAGGCTAGAGTAAACAGTCCTTTTTCCTTTGGAAACCCGGCTGCTCAAAAGCATGCTATCACCAAATTGGTATTTGTTTTAATCCACAAGTTGGAAAAGTAAGTTTTTCTGATTTATTAGGCTGTCATGAGGGCTCTGTAGGTCAGGCCTGAATCTCTCATGCAGTCTCAGCTGGGACTCCCTTTCAAAAACACTATGAATCCTGTTTTTGCTGAAACAGTTACACGTGTTCTGCAGTTAGAAGATGAAAACTTGTTGGTTAATAATAAAATTAATAATAAAGTTGGTTAATAATAAAGTCGGTGCTTAAGTAAGTTATTTCAGCTTTAAAAATATTCTTTAGCTCTGAAAGAGATCTTGTTCCTGAATTTCTGCAGTTCCTTTCCCACTTCTCAACAAAGTAGAGGATGAGTTTTATGAAGAATCAAAGCAAGCTTTAGGCATTGCTGGCAACATAGTGTTTGTTTGGTACAGTTTCTCAGCTGTAGGGTTTTATCTGATGTAACTTTCTAATTTAACTCTCCAGCCTGTATTGTAAGTGTTATGCATTTTGTTGCTGATCTACTTTAAAGTTTTCATGTATGGAATTTGATGCTTCAAACTATTCTTACCCTTTGTGGAAGGAGGGAAGAAGAGAAGTGAAAAATACACATGTAAACATTTTGTGGTATATTCTTATGTATGCAAACTCAGATGTTCATCAGATCAATAGGGAGCAGAGTTTTTTCCAGTTATGGTGTCCACCAAGAAATAGCTCAGCAAATTTGAATAGCCTAGGAAGACAGGAACAAAAGGATGTGACTCATGTAGTGTATATCTTTCAGGGAGACCAATGAAAACATGAAGAAAGACTGTGAAATTTGCGTATGTTGTTTTTGGCATCTCTTTGGACCTGCAATTAAGCCTTAAATTTAAAGACTTAAATTTTTATAAAGAAAAATGCTTTTGCCTATCAGCTTCAGAAACCAGCATATTCCAGAAAAAAGTTTTGGATTATGATGACTTTGCTCTTTGTTATTAAAGAGTGAGAATTATTAGGATTTATTGCAATAAATACTTTCTGAATATAGTAATCTTAAGTGAAATATGACATGCACTGAAGGTTTCCCAAGATATGGAATACATTTTTCGTATTTTTCAGAGAGTGCGTAATCTTACTTTTTTCTAGGATGGAAATTATTAAAAAAAAGGTTTTGTTTTTTTTTGACAACAGCAGTTGGTGACATAGTTTGCCGAGCATGCAGTATATAAACAGATGAAAGCTATTTTTGATGTGTCATTGTCTCAGCAAGATGGAAATTGGCAGCACCGATGAAATGACAAGTACTTGGCGCTGTCGACTTTACCACATGGCTGTCAGTCTAGCGATTAAAAAGAACTGGCAAGTGAGGATTGCTGTGGTTTAAGCAGAGGAGCTGATTTTCTTCTGTAGAGCCTGATTCTGCACATTTTGACTAATTTTGAGGTTCTGGAATCAGGTGACTTGGCTCAAGTGAAGTAGGGGTTGCTTGAGCATCTTGCAGGATTGAGTCCTCAGGATGAGGTTTGCTCCTCCGCAAACCCTCCTGTTGTGCTGCAGGGCTTGCTAGCACACATGGACATAGGGACACACGGACAGACATGCACATGTGAACAGTCAGGGTGCTGTGTTCTGAGCCAGAAGAATTCGGACATCGTATTGATCCTTGGGCAGAAATCCTCTCTGTCCCTGTCAGGTCTGAACTCTGGGCTGAAGTTGCATTTCCTTTTTACGTCATTGTTTCTAGTAAGTGTTGGAATAAGAAGGTTAAGTTGGTTTTTACTGCTTTCTCTGAAATGGGGGTCTTAATTAACTGACTGTCCTCTTCAAGGTACATGCAGCAGTGATTTCATCCCTTAAAATTAGCAAATTAGATGAGCACCATTAATGAAGAGCTTGAGGGGCAGAAAACATGCCTAAACTTAGGAATTTTCTCTCCCTGTGTGTGGCGGATGTAAGTGCCCCAGCCATGTCATTTTCTGTGACATGGTGAAGGGGTTGCAGAAAAGGGTTTTCTTTATTTATTTTAGTGTCACAGTTTAAAGGCTAATTGGAAGGATACTCTTAGGCTGTGCTGAAGTGCTTAAAGGGCTCCTTGTGGATGGTTAAGCAAAGACTCTTTGTTCTGTATGCAGGCTCCGCCAGGCTCATGTGACGGCAGTGAGGGGATAAATAGTGACAAGACATGTGGAAAGCAAAGGATAGACTTATCTTCACAGCCTCCCCCCCACCATCTCCACCCTCCCACCCCATTGCAGGCCCTTGGCTGATTTTTCGGTTGAGCACAATCTAGTGTGCTTTTCTATAGTTAAATTCAGGGTGAGCGGGAGGAGTGGGGAGGGAAATCTCCATCCCAGTAAAGACAAAGTTGCCAGTGACTTAATGCTGCAGAAAGGGCAGTTCTCCAGATGTCTTTAGGATTTTAATGAGTGTAGCTGATGGTTCTGTTAGAGCTTTTCTTTCCTTTAGTGACAGATTGCTGATACCCATCCAGGAAACCTAAATGCAAAAGTCATTTGTGGTGGCATTGTGGTTCTCCTTCTCTTCCATCTCCTGAGGTCCAGATGTGCTCATCATGGCAGCAGCCATGGATGAGCTGTCAGCAAAGGATGGTGGGAGCTGGGTGTTCTGTCCTGGCAAGGTGCCACATACCAGTCATGGTCACAGTTCCTCTTCTGACCATGGCGATCTACCTCTGCCAGCAAATACATGGGTGATTGGTGCTGGTGCCTGGGTTTCAGAGGAACATGCTCCTACCAACCCTCTGCATGGGCCATTTGTCTTTAATGACCTTCAGCGGGAGTTGGGTGGTGGTGGTGGGTTTTTTTGGGTTGCCTCTTTTTTATTTTTTTTTTCCAGCAGACTGGAATTTTTTCAGTATTGTGCCTGGTGGTTTCATGTTACAAATTCTCTCAGCTGGCTTCTCATTTTATTGGCCATTTTTCTGACCACCTTGTACTGGCTGTAGGAAAGGGGGGACTGCTGCCTCTCTGTTTTTACCCTGTACTGCTTCTGTTTTTCAGGCTCAGTTTTAAGTCTCAGTTGCCAAATGAATGAAATGAGATGGCTGGATCTGTTCAACCCTGAACTCGCTTTAACATTTTAGACTTCTGAGAACTGTGTTAAGGGATTTAAAATCACATGGCCACTTCAGAAGTGCAACAGGTATTAATTCCCTGATCTCCATCATTAATTTTTACAGAGGTAACTGGACTGCTGCACATTCTTGACCTACATTCCCTATTTCTGATGAAAGGAAGAAGGGGTAAAATACAACTTAACAGTTGTTTAGTGCAGGTCTTATTTTGCTTCGTTTTGGGGGGGCATCGGGAAAGAAATGAGGGATGGGAATGACAAGGAGTTACCTGAGGCTTTTGAACTCTTTTGGAGGATAGGAGCAATATGTATGTGCAGGAAGGGTGAATTCTTGGTGCCACTGCTGTCAATGATCTGCAGAGCTTACAGCAGCTTCAAAAAACTGTGAAATCCCTGCTTTATATTATGTATGGGTTTTTGGTTTAAATCATTTTTTAGGAGTTTAGGACGTCTTTGCTTTGTTTTAATGGAAAGGTGAATAAACAGCAGTGAGTAGCCTTTCCTGTCTTGCATATTTAACCAGATATTATGTAAAACTCCTAGTTACTGGTTTTTTTTGTTCAAACACAGTATCCAGCCACTCCTATTCCTACCCTGGCTTACAAGTTTTGTAGTCATTTGAAAGGTAGCACTATTTCAGGTATGAATTGGACTTACTGCTGTGCTCTCTCATGGCATATTGTTGTTTGTTCAGCATATCTGTTTTTTGCTGGGTAGCTGGGCTTCAGGAAGGTCCTGAGCTCACACGGCTCTGTCCTAGGTTAAACCTGCCACGAGTTTTGAAGAAAACAGGCCTCTTTCACAGCTTTTTATACTAAAGTTTAGTCAGTTAGCAATTTATGCTTTCAAAGCTCTTGGTTGTTATGAGAAGGTTTGTGTTTTGAGAAAGAAAGCGGCCTACTGACCCTTGGATGTTTTATAAGAGTGCCATCAGAAGTGAAAATCCTCTGTGTAATCATTAGCATTGATATTACCAATTGTTACAAATGCAACATTACCTGTTATTTTTCCTTGCTGACCTGTAGTTATTACTGAAAGTGCCACTGTTTGGTCCCCAACTCTCTGTGGGAGGCTTGAAGTAGCTCCTAGTGATGCTTTCTTCCCTCATCCTTCCATCTATTGCCCTCATCACACAACACTGTGAAGCTCATCGGCGTTTTGCCTGCCTCCGGAGGAGGCTCGGTGAGGTGACTGTGTTCAGGGCTGAACTCTGATGGGTTAGGAGCAAGCTGTGTCTTCTCTGACTGCCTGAAGCTGACAGTAGGGTAACCTTGGCTTTCATTGTGGGTAAATTGTGTTAAACATGCTCTTTTCACTGCTGCTGTGTTGTTAGAGCACATTTGTGCCAGATAGAATACCTGGGTTTGGAGTGGTGTGGAGGAGGCAGATTGAAGGAAGGGGATTTTTTTGTGTGTGTGTGCATGGCTTGGACAAGAAATCTTTGAATCTATTATGTAGTTTCTGATTTAATTCTGAAGGAGTGTGGGGCCTGCTGCTCAAACTCTGACGTGAGAAGTGTGACTGTGCACATGCCTTCAGTTTTTGGGAGAGCTCAAAGAAACGTGTCTTTTTTGAGTGTGCATAGTATCTGTCTTCTGAAAATCAGACTGCTTTTTTTTTCTTTTTTCCTTTTTTTACTCTTTGAAGTAACATTGAATGTTACCATTTAATCTTCTGCAGTGCTGGTACTGACAAAATGCCATGTGATACCTTTTCAGAGGCAGTGACGTTGTAGAGGGTGCTTGAGAGAGGGCAGTAGTTGGTTCTCTTGGTTTCCCACCCTTCCCACTGTCCTCTTGCGGGGGAACATGCTTGTCCTTGTGGGCTTTACCCCTTTTGCTGTGGAGAAGCCATTTTGATGATTAGGGGTGAAGCTGGTGGAGATTTTGCTGTGCCCTGAAGGGCAGCAGAAGCTCAGAAAGGTGGGTGGCTCAAAGCAGACACATGATTTGCCCCTGGGTACCAACCTGGTAGTCCCTAGGCCTTGATGTCCTGCCATGCTCTGGCATCACCTCCAGCAAGATTGTTGATGGTACTGAAGTATCAATACATCTCCCATTCCTCCCCCAGTCAGTGCTCTTGAAGATACTAGGCTTCTGCTGACTTGAACAAATGTCAGGTCTTGTTATTAACAATTTTTTTCCTTTTCCCCACTAATCGTCCTGTGAGAAGTTCCTGTGCTGGCCTTAAGAGTTGCATCAGTGTTTGAATTTTCACTCCTATAAACGTGGTACTCCCGTGCACTGACTTGAATCTTCTTATACTGTTATTTGGTTTTGAAATATTTCAGATAGGCTCTTATTGTCTCTGGCCTTATGCTTGTTTATTTACTTATTTGTCCGGGGTGCCCTTTGGGTGGCTGAAGGACTTCAGTAATTTTTGGCTGCACTTTGGTAGGTCTTTTAAGTGTGGTTAGCAAGCATGCTTAAGCACGGTTTAAAATTCTTATGGCTGAGCAAAATTACAGCATACTTCTGCCAGAGTTACGATGGGAGCCAACTGGTGCCAGGGCCATCTGAAAAAACATGCTTTAAAATAAGTGAGAGCTGCAGCAGTCAGGGATGCTGGGCTGGGCTGACCTGTTTTACAACCTGGGCTGGCCACAGCTACATCTAAGCCCTGCTCTGCTCCAGCCAGACGGCCTTCTGTGCCATCAGTAGCTGCCCTGCCTCCCTTCTGGGAGAAGGAGGCTTTGGAGGTGAATTGGTGGAGGTTGATGGAGAAGAGGCAGGAGGAAGGAGCAGAGGGGCTTTGGCATCGAAGAGCCAGCATGATTCACACCATTGGATGTTAGCTGGGGCAGGAGTAATCTCTATCAACCTATGTCATCCTGCACTTTCAGTAGGCACTTTACATAAGTGTTTTTTATAATAGCAGGTTAACCTTCCTGAGGAAAAAAAAATTGCAAAGCCGTTTAAGAGTAAAAGTCTGGCTATTGTAAAGGAAAATTATGTTTGTAGCACAAATGGGTAATTATCTCCCAGAGCTTGGTCTTATCTGTTCTCTAGTCTCAAAGGATCTGATGATACCATTTCGGTGGCATTTCCTCAGGAAAGTTGGTAGCTCAGATCCCCTACACCACCCTGGCCCTGCCCAAGCCACTGGGATGGGAAACGGAGGGGGAGAGGGGATGACCATATGGGTATGTGTTCCGAGGGAGACAGGAAACAAAACAGGATTCATTGCCCCCTTCACTTCCACTCACTCCCAAGTAACAGGGTGCAGGCAGAGGTTTGCACAGGCGTTCCCCTCGGCGCCTTGTCCTGGGCGTTGTGTTCTGGGTCTGCAATGTGCTAATCTCCTGCATGTGATCACGTCTCCTTTCGGTGTCTGGCCTAAGTTACTTAACAACCAGCAGATTAACTTTAGGAAGATTTCCTCTGGCTTGAAGGAGAAGCCTGTTCTTTTCTTACTGAACAGGGGAACTCTTACATAAGAGACCAAAAGTGTTGACTTCAGGCCTCGGGTATGGGGTGCATGGCACGTCTTGTGTTGCTGGGACTTTTTTATAGTATAGGTCACTTGAAGGGGGTTTGGACTTTTTTCTGTTTTCCTCTCAGACAAGATCAGTCAGGTGCAAACTCTATTAAAGAAATTATGTATGCCATCTTTTCTTACCCCTAAATCAATAATTTTTGTGTACATATTTGTGTATATGCATGTAAATATATGTACACATATGTGCATGTACAGATATACAATCCGTTCATATAAAAGAGTCTTGGGAGATCATCCAATCCTGTGCCTCAACACTGGAGCATTTTGATCTGTCAGGCAGTTCATGGTGGGTATTTTGTGTACTGCATCCTCAGATAACCATCATCGATAAGAAGGACCTTGTAGTTTGTAGCAGCATACCCTCTGATTTCCAGCTGATAAATGAAAGCCATCAGGAGTTTGTGTCTTATCTTCAGCAAGGACACTGGTTTTGGTATGAATGCTGTGTCCTTCACCTCTTCTGCCCTCCCCTTTCAGGAAGCCTTGACCCTGTTCACTTGGTTGCTGACAGCAGGTGCTCAGCCTCTTAGCACAGCAGCACTCGTCTTAGCTATGGATGTTTGTTTTCTTTTTCTTCCCCTTCTCCTTGACAAAGGAGCAGGTGGAGCTTTCTGCCAGTCTGTCTCTCTGAATTGATGGTGGCTGCTGCTGCTGTGCTTGAGACTGGGAGCTGGAGGTAAAGGGAGGGGAGCTGCCAGGTGCCTGCTCCTGGTGGCAGTAGCTCACCCTTAGATGGGTTTTTAGCTGAATCCCAGTCACACCCACAGACATCTGCTCAAGTCTTGTCTAAGTGAGGTGTGAACCACTGGTGCACTGGTGGTGAGGCGAAACGTGGGTCTGAGCTGTGACTTGAAAGCGGTATGGTCTGATAGGTGGGATTAATTTGACAGTGAGGGACTCACAGGGTGTTGGTGCACATATGTGGGCTTTCCGTTTCCACTGGTTCCACAGCCTGCTTTCTGCATACGTTCTCGGATGCTTTCTTACCCTTGGCTTTTACCCATTTTTTGCCTGTTCCCTCTTGCTCACGTAGTGGCTTCCTTGCTTTGCCTTGTTTACCTCCAAACAAGGACAAGAACTAACTTCATGCAGCTTGTCTGAAGCTGGAAACAAAACAATCTTCTCAAACACCCACTTTTTTGGGAGGGGGGGTGTGATGGTAAATCTGTTTGAAAGCACATTTTCTTGCTTTTGGCTTTGAGGATCAATACTTCTTTATCAAATATGCTTTTGATAAATACTGAAAGTGATCAAATCACCCATGACTTTTTGCAAGTGATCCTGTACATTAAAAGAAGTAACTCCTGGCAAACTAGACCTTTTGGTTTCTTTAGGCATTTGAAAAAGGTGACTTACTCTTCCCATAAACAGTGACAGCCTTTCTGTTTCCCCAGCTTTAGCTGAAACAATGAAATCAAGCTAGGAAAAATAGTCCTTCATTCATCTGGCTGATGTGAGAGAGCTTGCTTTCATAGAGGTATGTTTTGAAAAGGCTTAAGTTGCAGTTATGTTGTCCTCAAAAAAACAGAATTTGTTTTCATAGCTGAGGATGGAATAAATGGATTTGTTTAAATGACAGTATTTTTAGTAAAAATGTGGAGAGTAGAGTAGTAATAAAATTGTCTGCAGCTGAGATAACATTTTATTTACTTATCTGTTTTTTTTTCTTGATTGAGAGCTAGCATAAGGCATTGTCATTGCATAAGCACAGTGAAGAGGTCAGGTGCTAATTTCTGTTCTCCAAGAAAGGGACAAGAGCTGGAGGAGCTCCTGTTTTTTATTAGCAGCCTGTGATCTAATCTGCTTGCTCTTCTTGCTAACATGATTTTCTTCTTCCTTACTGCATTACAAGATCAGCTGAATGGCCATCCATCTATCCATCTTTGAAGTCCCTAGTTTTGGTAACAGCAGCAAAAGTCATGGGACCAGCAGTCTGACTCAGCCTTTTCAAATTTCTTCTCAGTTCCTTGGCACCTCGCTGAACAACCCTTTAAGACATGTCTGGGGAAAGGCAGATATTTTTCTCCTGACGAGGTTCATCACAGTTTCAGTCACATAGCACAGTAGTAGGTAATTGTGAAGCTTTGCTGAAAGTTATGTCCTTGGCAGCAGTAAGTTTTTCTTGTTGGACTTTTGGCATGGTAGTGGCTTTTAGCAACCCAGTACTCATGAACTTACTTCCTTAATTTATAAATATTAAATTAAAAGAATTAAATGTCTTCTGATTTCAGACTTTAATCTAATTAAAGTGAAGTAAATCATGGTTATGGATAAACTGCTATGTAAACTTGCTGCTGTAAAATACACTTCCAAGTAGAATACTATAACAAAGTAAATCCTATAGGCCTAAAACTTAATTAGTGATTTGATTTAGGCATATATACAAATGCTAAGAAAATACTGTAAATTTAGGTTGCAGTGTAAGTTGTAATTCAAGTTGTAAAACAGTTACCATTGTGAGCCTCAGATTGGAGACCCTCGAACTGTGTTTTCTTTTTTGTCCCTGTTCTGGCTGACAGTTTGCATCTGGCTCATTCTCCCTAGAGATTGCTTTGAATAGTTGTGCTCTGTGGTTTTGTTTCAGCCTTGGAAATTGGGAGGGTGATAGAAGGAATTAGTTCTCTTCATCCGATTGAATTGTATCCTTTGTTTTATACTGGACTGTAGAAAACATTTTAAACTAGAGGAGAAGTTGGCATTGGGAAGAACTTGATAGCTTTTGAGGTGTTGAAATATTTAGGTATTCATAGAACAGTCCTTCAGTGGAAGAGTGCCCTGAGGAACTGCCTTCATCAGTACCTCACAATATTTTTTTAAAACAAAGACTGTAAATAGCATCACAGACCCTATAGGTTAGAACTGTGGCAATTCTAACAAAATTACATTTATAGGGAGACAGCGTGGTTGATAAACATGGTCAAAATTTGGACATGGAAATCCTTCTCTGAGCCTTGAAACAGGAGGAGAAGCTTCAAGCTATATGCAAGTTGAGTTAATCAATATAAATTTCTGTCTAAATGTGATGTTTTTTGACATAGTGTATTTTTGGGGAGTACGTGTTTTGTTTTTGTGGATTGTGATACTTTTCTTATTTGCATGGCCTTTTTTGAATACCACAGCTGCATTGTGATCACATTAGAGAACATTTTACTAATCCTAAGATTCCTAGGGTTTTCCCTTCCAGCTTACCAAGCAGCTGGGAACTTGCAGGGCCTTAGTGTTGGACATGAGACAGCCAGAAGAAAGAGCTGAATTTGCAGCAACATTTGTTCAGGCCAGGCCTTTTCCATACAGAAACTGGGGCAGGATTAAACTTGTGGAGTATTTGCTGTCTGGGATAGTTTGGGTGCACATGCTTTCCTGAAATGAGGATACCAGGTCATAAGCTCTTTGGACTAAGTAGTTTGCCTGTGTGGGTGGTTGAACAGTGTCTTAACACAATGTCACTTTGGTCACGATTTGAGGCCACTGAGTGGTACTGCAGTGTAAATAAGAAATAAGTTGTCACTAAGCCGCACTCCCATGCTGAGCCTGTATAAATCCATTCAGTCCCAACAGGCAGTTGTTCCAACTTTAATTAGTGTTCAGTGTGAGCTTCCCCCTATACCCAGACTACACTGATAGCTGGTGGAGAGGCCTTATCTTCCCACTTGCTTTGCAGAGTTAACTCTCTGGTTTCTTTGTATGCCTAATTGAAGAGTTCCCATAGAGTTCCCATTTGCTCATGTCAACTAATGCCTTTCTGAGCTCTGGAGATGTCCTGAGCTCTTCTAATCCACCTGGAGTGCAACTCCGTAGGGAAAGGCTTCTTTGGCTTCCTGCGCTTCATGCCAGGTTGGCTTCTCAGGACGTGACTGGTGGGGAAGTTGTGTGAGCTGCAAGCTTCCTTCTTCCCCCCTGCCTGGCTGACACTGTCCCTGTGGGGTTTCTTCAGCTGTTTCCCGTTGGGAACTGGTGATGTTCTGTATATTTCCAGTGATGCTGAAAAACTGCCTGGCAAACCTAGCCTTCGTTTGTTCCTATGGACAGCTTGTACCTTGAAAATGAACCTACAGAACACCTGCGTGCAAGGGTGTATTTACTCTTGCTGTAGTTTTCCCGCTATGAAGTTTCTCCCATCTGTGCCTCTGCCTAGATGGATTAATTTAATTTATACCTTGCTGCAGCCATAGTTACAGATGTGAGAGTGTCCATTCTACCCACAGACCCAGGACAGACTCTCACTCAACCGTTGTTCCTTTTTGTAGCATTTTTCTCAGGTTTAGGATCCTCTTTGATCCTTGACTGGCCTAGGAAGGAGTGAACTGTGTAAACTTGAAGGTTGTTCTGCTCAGTAAAAAAGGCTGTCTGTCTTTTTTTTTCTTTCCTGTAGTAGCTTTATTTTTGCCATGAGTTTCCTCCTTGCTTTGCTTTCACTGTTGGTATTTGGGCATAATAATGTAAAACGGATAACCTTGGGGGTATAAAATAGTTACTTATAAATAACTACGTGTGTTCTGCATCCTCCACAACTTCTTGCTGTAAGCTTTGTCTCCTTTTAAAATGCAGGAAACCTGATAGTTTAAGAGAAATGGGATAAAGCAAATTGTTGGTGTCAAACCCAGTATTGAAAAAAGACAGGAGAAGAGGTGCAGGGATGAATTGTACTTGGACTTCACATTTGCATGTGATGTGAGGTCAGGTATGCATTTGTGCTGGGTGATGCTTTGGTGACCTCTGTCATTGTGTTGAATGACTAATCAACTAGATAGTTAAATGCCTTCCAGTCCAAATTGTTAGTCCTCCTTTCCCAACAAAGAGAAGAATAACACAGTTTCAGCCTACTGTGGTACTCCCTACTGTGCTATAGTGTGGGCCTCACAGAGGGCTTTATTTGGAACTTGACATAGGGAGAAGATAATTGGACTGTTGATAATTTTTTTTTTCTTGCTGTTCTGTTAAATTCGTGATGGACTTCCCCCTAGCCAATGCTCATTATATGTAATCTTGTAAACTGCCCTGCTAATGTACCTTAGTAATATTCTAGTGACTCAGAGACACACAAAAGCACCAGGCAGAGGGTGATCTTAGGACCTAATTAATGATGTCTGCTACTCCTAGAGGAGGCGGGGAGGAGAGTGACAAGTCCTTCATGCTGGATGTGTGGTGCAGTTTCTTTAAATAGCAGTAACTCTTGCAGATGAGCGAGGAAGGAGGATGAGGCTGAGTGCCTGTTGGAGGATCACGGGAGTGGTGGGCTACACTGAGTGTTTGGTGGTCCTCCATCACAACATTGGATGAATCATGACTCAGGGATTTAAGGATCTTTTGCTTTGGAGCAGGTTCTTGGGAACACCTTGCTCTGCAAAAACCATCTAAGAGGAGGATTTAGACCTGCAGCAAATGCTGGGTAGGTTGTGGGGTGCAGAAGAGGGTCCCTGTGGGTGGAGAGTGCTGCACGACCCCAGGCTGCTCCTTGTTTCTGGAAACTTCTTCCTTGGATTTGCGGAATTTTAAAATAATTTGGCATAGAGTGAGCCATCAGTTGCAAAGTGTGGGAGGAGTTGGGCTGTGTTAAAGACAGTCTTTTCTCACCACCCCTGAAACACAGAGCCTTTGGAGAATCTAGTGACTTTTAATTTTGGAAACAGGAACACCTTAGATCTGAAAGTACACCAGCAGCTCCAGCTCCAAGCCAGGCAAGGTGCAGAAGTGACAGTGCTGAAACAGTGGCGTTTTGTCCTGTAGGACAAAATGTCTCTATGGAGGGAATTCAGAAATATATTTTTTTTTGCTTTGCTTTCAGGCTTACAAATAAACATCTGCATTTCCTCTACATCAGCAAATCTTGGATTTACAGTGTCTTGAAGATATCCAAATGATGCTGTTAATGTTTGTTTAACAGATCTTTACTAAAAAAGCTACTTCTTCTAAAGTACTTATTCCCTTTTGCTCTACTGAACAGGACTGAAAGAATTAAGAATAATCCTTCCCATAAACTCGTTTCTCCCTTTCCAAATTTAGCACGGAAAACATACTAATGCTCAGAAACTGAAAGTTACAATGCATTCACTCCTAGAAAAATCATACCAGCTCTTCAGGAATAGAAGGGGTTTTTTTGTTTTTTAATGGATGGTTTAAGAGTGAAACATTAAAAAAGGTGTGTAGGATCTTATCTCATGTGAAATGGTAGTAAACAGTAGCCTTTTTGAATAGACACTCCTTTTCATCCTGTCTGCCAAATTGCAGCATTGTTTGCAGCATGCCTTTTTACAAAGGCTGAGAAGCCATGCCTGCACTTAAGCTGCTCATGGGTCCTTTGTTCCAGCCTCGTCAAGGTACTTCCTCAAAGTCAAAGGGATTCCTCCCACTTTCAGGGTTCCCTGCAGCCCAGCTGCCTTCAAAACTGGGGTGCACCCAGCTGGCACACTGCCTTTTTGCTGCTAGACTAGGGGAATGGCTGGTGGTGGCATCGTACCTCATGGGCGCTGGGATGAGACCTGTGTCCCACTCTTTTCAACTCCACACTCTCTTCCTTCTGCCCAGTCCACTAAGGAGGGGTATGCTGTCCCCCTATCCCCCAGCATCTGCTCCAAAAGGACATATATTTCTAATATCTCATATAATCTCATGCTGTTTTCTGCCTGCTCTGGGATTTCCCACAAAGCATCAATCACCAGTATTTAGACTGCACAAATTGAACCACAGGATGCCGGCAGTCCAGTTGCAGCCTCTAGCTGGAGGAAGAGGAAGTCTGACTCTGTTTCCTTGGTTTTCTCTCAGCACCCATGGTCTTGTGTCTTGGCTTTTGTGGTGTGGTCTGCTGAATGGCACTGAATGTGCCCGATGCTTCTGTTGGAAGCGTCTGCTGCTGTTTCCTGATCTCAAATGGCCGCCCAGTACAGAGGAACTGCAAATACTCATTGCACCAGTCCTGGTAATATTTAGCTGTTCTTTGATATGTGATCTATCTGTAGTGAGTGGCTTTTAGCCAGGAACATCAAAGCACTTTTAAAAATAAACGTTAATGAATTACACATAACAACACAACTATAGTATTTTTATTAAAAAAAAACAAAACAGAAAAATTTGAGTTTCATATTCAAAATTGCGCAGGAAACCTACAGCTGAAGTAGAAATGTGTCATCTCCTTCCAGACCTCTCTTCTTGACATGCATTCTCCCATCTCACACTGTCTCGTGGTAACAAGCACCTCAGATTTGTGTATGTGTTCATGCATCTCCTTCAATGTGCCTCAAGTTGCTCAGGACAGTAATCGCCTCGTGAACTTGGATTTTGAAGTTTGCTAGTTTTCATGGCAAAACTGGAAAGCTAGAGGAGGGGTGGGGTGAAAGGATCAATATCTGGAGTTTATCCTGGGAATCAGCTCTCTCTTAGATCCTGGCAATGTCCCCATCTCCATGCTGTCTCCCAAACCTGTTGTTCATGGGAGGACCTTTCTGGTGTTTCTGTGTTCTCTTTTAAGTAGAGCATTAGAGGTACTTGCTGGGTTTAACAGGAAAAAGAGATGGTTGGCATGTTTTTCTGTTTCAGAGCAAATGCAAGATGCAAATGTATGCTGTTTATCTACTGGTTGCTTCATCTGAGGAAGTAAAAGGTGGTACAAGAAAACAAAAAATTGCTTAAGCAGGATGAGGAGACTTTATAGGATAATGCTTGAAAAGAGTAGAAAAAAACATTTGCAAACCGAGATTTAGAAAAGTAGTCATAAGAGTAGAAATGCAGATGCTGTTTGGGTCAGACTGTCACTGCTTGGATGAACTCAATGAAAAATGATATCAGTGCTAACATCTAAATGCATATAGAAGTTTCTCCACAAGTAATTTTTATGTGCAGAGGTCTTCTGGCACAGCTGTTGGTTTAAGAAGTAGTTTGGCTGAGAGCTTATGATCTGCTAAAGAGTTTTGCAGAAATCTTTAATGGACACTTGTTTCTTAAGTTTTGAAGTTTTTGTTGGTAGTACCTTTTCATGGGTCTTAACTATCTTGCCTTCTGAAGATTTGAGGAGCACCTTGCATATTTCAGATGTTGCAGCAGACAAACAATACAGAGATTTGAACATCAGGCCATTTTTTTTTTTAACCTCACCAAATGTGAGGTGCCTCATGTATTTTCATTAAGACCTTTTACTCACAGCCAAAGTGGTGGGAAGGACAAGTAGAGTCCAGTCCTGGAAATGTCTCTGTCTAACTGTGGTGGAGAGAAGCATCGTTAACTCTCATTAATGGCATCATTAAGTGGGTAAGCCTTCTTTAAATCTAGCTTTGAGGAACCAAACTATCTTAATCTTGTATTTGCAGTAAGTCACCAACACTGTTTTCTTCCCCATTAGGACTGAAACTTGGTGCTCTGAAGGGAGACTCCTCTATGCAAAGAGCACGTAGGCAAGTTACGGTGGTAACTGTGGTTACTGAATACTGGCATTTCTTCATCCTTATAATCTGTAGTGTGCATACTTGTTTCCTGGGCTTGTCTGTTGTGATGGCCTGTTGTCACATGTTGGTGTGTCCTTCCTACTAGTGGCTAGTCAGGGATCCTTTGTGAGGACTAATGGTTCTGGAAGCAGTCCCCTTTTTCTTCCATCTCCCCTCTCTCTGCTTTCTCTTTGACTGTTCCTTTCGGGTTTATGGAGTGGGTGCCACCTCTTTATATCATGATATATCCATAAGACAGATTTCTTTGTCTGAGATTGGATGTTTAGAGCAAGCAGAGATGTTAGAAAAGAAGCTCTGGTGAGTTTTACCACTCTCCTCAGTTGACTTTTGGTTGCTCAGCACTCTCATCTGGGCCTATGTGTGAGTGTCACATGCCATCCAGTATCAGGTAATCTTGATTGAAGAAAGAAAGGCTTTTCTCATCATTCAGGGGCTGAGGGAAATGAAATCTTAACAATACTTGAATTTATTAGGTATTCTCTTTTGAGATCCTGTTTTTTTGAAATGAATGGAGTCATCATGGCTGGGACTGCTGAAGATCTGATACGGAGGAAGAGACGAGAGATAAGGCTGTGCTTGCGCCTACATGCCATATCTTCAACTCCCTTGCCTTTCACCCATCCACCAAACTAACAAGCTTTTGTTTGTTTGCAGTTGTTACCTCCTATGTCCCAGGACTCTGCGAAAGCAGTAGCGTGGCATGATTCCTCAGAGTGGCTGTGCCAAGCTGGACATGCAGACCTCTGCGCTGGTTTCTCCCTGGGGCTCATCCCCTTTGTCATGTTTTCTTTCTCTCAGGCCTCTTCCATAGGGCAGCCTACAGAAAGCTAGCCTGAAGGCCTCCTTTTTAGATGAATTTCCTTGAAGTAATCAGTCTTGATTTAAGCATATCTTCTAGTTTTGTTTGCTTGGAACATATTGGCACAGGCTTGCCTATGCTTTGAATGATTTCTATCTTGAGTCATCTTGTCATCAGTAAGTGTGTACTTATCACTGAGTAGGTGACACATTCACATGAGTCGTAAAAGTAAATCAAATGAACTTCTGCCTGCAATGAACATGAAAATGAAGACTGTAAAGCTTGAGTTATCTACTTCAAATTCACAGTAGTAGGTTTTCCTATTAATTTTCAATTGCTTGTACTGAAGCCAAGGATGGTTGTTGAAGACTTTGATGCAGCAGTCAACTAGATTCTTCACTTTTTCTTGCTTGCCACTTCTTGTTGAATTTCACCCACTGATTTCAATGCTACCTATAAATGCAAGTGGGAAACAGTATAATTAGGTAGATTAAATCTTTCTTAGCTACAAACTTATTTACGTAGTGGAGAAATGTTGGTTTTCTTGTATATTTTTCCTTTTTCTCTGGAATGTTGTCTCATGAAATTTTTAAACTAATGAGCAGACTAAATGGAAGCTGTGCATTATCAGTTTTTAAATGTATGTAGAAGATGATTTTTAAGCTGCTGAAGTGATAGTAAAAATGAAAATGAAAAGCAGAGTCATTAAAGTAAAATTAAGCACTGCTAGTTTTGTTTGAGTGGAGTGCTTACATTTGTCAGTAACTTGGCATCTACTTATTTTCTTTTCCCCAACCATTTGATTGCATACTGAGGAACCCTTGCTCTGTGCTCCCTGCAGAAACTTGGAAGTTACAACTCCTGAGTTTTAATTTTTTGGATCTTGGATGATTCTACCTCTGATTCTCTTAGCTTTGCCTCTTTCTTGGTTGCACTTAGAGTTTGTGGCAAAAATCAGAAAAGGAAGCCCCTGTAGATTTCTGCTGGTGAAAGCTATAAGCTACTTCCCTTCTTTATGCTGTCTTTAAGCACCTTTAAACATCTTACATGCTTCCTGCTTCTAATTGCTGTGTTTATTTGAACTCAAGCTCAGCGTAATATCAAATTAAACTTTGGGGGTTTTCTTGGTGTTTCGGATGGAAGTTTATTGGTGGCTTTGGGCTTTGTTTTGTGTGTTTTCAGACGTCTCAGTCTCAGGTGTGCTGTAGCTAGCTGAAGAGAGAGCACAAAAACCTTGGGTTTTTTTGCTTCTTTTTTACTAAAATAACCTCTCAGACCCTGATCTAAGTAGAATAAAACCTTTGGGTACAGACCCATGTATCTGTGGGGACCTGATTGCCCTCTGTCAGGCTGTGTGTAGCTGCAGTGAGTGCCCCGTGGTGCCTTTGGGAGAGTCAGAAAGCCACCAGCTTTCCCTTGAAAAGAGCCAGTTGTAGGAGCCTGCCTCCTTGCCATAGACATAGTCAGGTGAAGGTGAGTGCTGATGGAAAATGTGTTTTAGGGTGTACACGTGTGACTCTGTGTGTGTTTTCCACCTTCAGTGATTGTGGAGCAGCATGCCAGCCAGAATTTAACAACTTTGCCAGACATGAGGCTGCTATGGCTGCACTTTGGTGGCTGCCTCTAACCCTTCTTCCCTTTGTGCCCTTTAGTTTCTGAGTGTGGGTAGTTTCCCTGGGTGGTGAAGCACCCTCATCTACTGGACTAGTGGGTGGGATGGGATTCTGACTTTCATAAGGATCTTCTCCCTCAGAGTATGTGATGTGGGTGGTGGAGTGGTCGTTGATGCTCAGGTTTAGAGCATTGTGCAGTGGTCAGCCCTTAGTTCAGCTGTGTGTTTGATGGGGCTCCCCCACACTCGGCATAAATATGTGTCTGTGCATGTGTGTATCTTCAAACACGGTCCATAATTGGGAACACTTCAGGCCAAATTTTGTCTTGTGTATGCTTCTCCTGGTGACCCATTGGTTCAGTGAAAATGCTTTCAGTGTTAAGTATTGCTCATGCTTGTGTTTTGAAAGACAAGCCCTTGGATTTGTTATGAATTCTACTTTGACAGCAGTTGCAATAGCTGTACACTATATAATTGAGCAGTCTATTTTAGCATTCTATCTTCATGTTTTCAGTGCAGACACGTGATTATAATAAACTGTTGTGATCTTTCAGTAATTAGAGAAGAGGCTGTAAATTTATAAGGCAAACTTTAAAAGCATTGGAACTTGTGGAAATCCAGTTTTTACAATTTAAAAAAGAAGTTACTTTGCTTTATCTGTCCTCAGATTGCTGTAATTTGGGAGAGGAACATCTGGGGTGTGTAGACCCCTCCCCAGCATCTTGGAAATCCAGTCCTGCTGGTGATACAGCATTCAAACTGGTGGAAGAGACCTTGTTTTCTTTCCTTGATGGGAGAAGGGAGTAGAAGTAGTAGGAGAGCAACACAGCTGATTTAATTTTGTTTTCATACATGACACTTAATTGGAAGATTGCTTAATTCTAGGAACTGCTGTTCTGCACCACTATAACACGTAATGTATTTAGGTCATGGCAGTAGTGTTTGGTCAGAGTACCTGATTGTGATTAACGTGACTATTTTCCAGATTCAAGTGGTGATTTATATAAATGGTGGGTAGCTTTTGAGGCAAAGTTGCTCAAACTTTCCTGTTTAGGTAGCTTTCTATACATTCTAGGAGAGTGTAACTGAGCAAGTATCTTAAAACTAGTGAAAGGTTTCTACTTAAAAAAAAAAAAAGTTTATTTCCAGTGACCCTCTGCATTCTTTTTAGTAAGGTTGGAAGTGGTGGAACGTAATGATAAAGGATTAAATTTGGCTACAGCTTTAGCATTATGTATGTCTGTGTTTGTAGAATTAAAATTTTTTAAGTTTAAATTCTGAATGAGATTAAGCAGCATTTTCACTGATGAATCTCTGAGCAAAGACTTACTGGAGGTTTCTGGGCTGTTCTCCACCTGAGTCTGTATCTGAGCTGCAGTAGCTGAGGCGGCCGGTTATTTTGCAAATACCCATCCGACAGGAGGCAGTGTGCTGTCTCCAGCTGTTATGCAATCCAGATGTGTCTGAGTGCATCCCTCACAGTCAACTGCACCTTGGAGACACCAGAGTATCGGCAGTATGGGATCTTTCATGGATGTCTTTGGAAAACAGCCAGCTGGAGATGGAAACTTTGGGTGCATAGAGTGCTCCTGAGTCAAGTTGGAATAATTGCTGGAGAAGTACTTTTTTGCTTGTTTGTTTGCCAGGGGCGGAGACTTCAGTCCGAACTGTTTATGGGCTCTCATTTCCATATCTGTATTTAAGGGAGATGAGCTGGTGTGCCAAGATATGGTCAGCCTGCTGTAGTCATCAGTGGGGATGGCTCTTTGTCTGCTTCCTTTATGTTGTGCATCTGCCCTCAGTGAGATGGCACCCTGTCAAGGCACTTGTGTTCCCACTGCCTCTCCCCTTTATATGAGCATGGCTGCCAGGATGCTTGCAGGGCCAGAGGGACAACCTTGTTGCCTGTGTGTGGGGGGTGTTTGCAGTTGAGATGTCTACCACCCCCTTCTTCCTTTTGCTTTGCCACCTGGAAAGTGGTGCAGTATTACAGAGGTTTCATGGATAGTGTTGCTGGGATAAGCTGCCTGGCTATCATTGGCTACAAAATGTATGAGTCACCCTCCTTAGATGAATTTTGATTCTCACTCCTCTTTTGCACTCTGGGGCAATAGTAAGTTGTCCTGTTTGTTCTAGTTTGCTGAACGATTTACAACCAAAAGCTTGGCCTTCCTGACTAGTAATTTTTATATTACATCAAATGACATTGTGGTCCAGGGTAGTGACTTATGGTCTGCAGGAAGTGCTGATGTTGGATCGAGAGCTGAATAATACTTTTGCGTAGTGTCATGAGAAAAGAGATATTTTTTTTTCCCCAAAGGGCAATCATTATTAGAAATACTAAAAAAATCTCCAATGTACATCCTACGTAATCCTACCTGCAGCTACAGAAGATGTACAGAAGTTTGAGGACTAAAACTATACAATCATAGAATTGTTTAAGTTGAAAAAGACCTTTAACATTGAATCTAACTGTTGACGCAGCATTGCGAAGTCCACCACTAATCCAGGTCCTCAAGTGCCACATCTACATATATGTCTTTTGAATACCTCCACGGATAGTAATTCCACCACTTCCCCACTTCCAATGCCTGATCACCCTTTTTGTGAAGCAAAGTTTCCCAATACCCAATCTAAACCTCCCTTGGCACATCTTGAGTCCATTTCCTCTGGTCCTGTCACTTGTTTATTTGGGAGAAGGGACCGACTCCCCCTTTTACCTCAGGCTAAACAACCCCAGGTCCTTTAGCTATTCCTCGTAAGACTTGTGGTCCAGATCTTGCACCAACTCCATTGCCCTTCTCTAGACATGCTTCATCACCTCAATGTCTGTCTTGTAGTGAGGGGCCAAAAACTGAACACAGGGTTTAATGTGTGGCCTCACCAGTGCAGAGTACAGGGGAATGATCACTGCCCTGGTCCTGCTGGCCACACTATTTCTGATACAAGCCAGGATGCCACTGGCCTTCTTAGCCACTTGGGCACATTCCTGTGTTGTCTGTCCCTTCTTCCAAAGGTCAAAAATTCTGCTTTTTTTACCCTGAGTTCCAGCCAAAGCTCTCTGTTCAGCCAAGCCGGTCGTCTTCCCTGCCACCTTGTCTTTCGGCACATGGCGACAGGCTGCTCCTGTGTTTCTAAGATTTCCTTCTTGTAGAATGTTCAGGCTTCTTGAATCCCTTTGCCCCTCAGGACTGCCTTCCAATGGACTCTTGAAAAGACCAAGGTAGCAGTTCTGCTTTCCTCGCCCTTACTTCTCCAAGAAATGAAAACTCTTATCATTTTGTGATCACTTTGCTCAAGAGGCCTCCAACCACCACATCACGTGGGAGTCCTTCTCTGTTCACAATCAGCAGTTCTAGTGGGGCACCTTCTCTAGTTGTCCCCAGTTGACCATCTGCGTCAGGAAGTTATAATCTTACACATGCTTCAAGACTCACTTGGACTGTTTCTTCTCTGCTGTATTGCATTTTTAACAGGTGTCTGGTAAGTTGAAGTCTTCCATGAGAACAAGGACCAGTGATCATGAAAGTGCTCCCAGTTGCTTATAGAATGTTTCATCTACTTCTTCATTGTGGTTGAGTCGTCTATAACAGATTCCCATCAGAATATCTGCCTTGGCCTTCCCTCTGATTCTTACCCATAAACACTCCACCCTGTCATCACCACCATTAAGCTCTAGACAGTCAAAACACTCTCTAAACATACAGTGCTACCCCACTGTCTCTCCTTTCTTGCCTGTCCCTTTTGAACAGTTTATAGTCGTCCATTGCAGCATTCTAGTTGTATGAGCTATCCCACCGTTTCTGTGATGGCAACTGTATGTTAAGTTTCCCACTGCATGATGACTTCCAGCTCCTCCTGTTTGTTGCCTGTGCTGTGTGCATTGGTGTAGATTCACTTCAGTTGGTCTATTGATTCCATTGCCTTTTTGGGGGAAGAAGCCCTGATTCCTACATGACCATTCTCAGATGCTTTTGTGGTTTCTAACACAACAGTAACCCACTGTGTCTTTGCTGCTGCATGGGTCTCCATCCCCAACCTCCACCAAGACAGCAGACTGAATGACCTTGTTAGCACACCGTCCCTCAAACACTGGCATGCTTCTCCCAGGCTTGCCTCTAGCGAGCCTGGTTTTATTCCTTTCCCACTTCAAACCTGGTTCAAGGTTCTTTGAATGAGCCCTGTTAACTGCTGTGCAAAGATGCTTTCCCGCTTTGAGACAGGTATACCTGTCTGTTGCCAGCAGACCTTTTGTCATGTAGGCTGACTGATGACCAAAACCCCCAAAATTCTGCTGGGGGAGCCCCAGGCTCAGAGCCAGGTATTGATCTGCTGACTCTTCCTGTGGCAAGAAATCTCACAAACCCTTATGCACTAAAATAACTTTTGTTCAATCTGCGTTTTATTTGTACCCTGAGTGCACAGCAGGGCAGGAAAGGACTGGCAGCAATGGCAGCAGCACTGTGGCCTTGCTTTGCAGGTTCTCCCAAGGAATTTTTTTCCCTCTTTGTTGGCCACAGCTTGATCTCTGAAAGCCTGTAGTGTTTTATTTAAGAGTGGCGAACGTGTTTTGACTAGTTTTTGTGAGGCACTTGGTGTGTTCTTGAGTACTCGGTAAAAAGTCACTACTGGAGAACATGCAGGCTTCCATTTCCTTAATGCCATTCTTTTCTGTGGATTAACCTGTGAGCTGAATGTGTTGCATAATGAATTTTCTGTCATGTGGCCGTTTCACATAATAAACAAGTTGGCCACATGCTTTGGGAGTGAGTATTAAATATTACCCAGGTAGCAATCGAGAGGAATTTGCATTCATCTTGGTCCTTCTTTTGATACATAAATAAATAATTAACTAATTAAATAAATGGCTCTACAACCTTTGTGATTTGAGTTTTGTTGTTACCGAGTCTGGTACAGAAAGAATTGTTAGTACGGGCTTAGATTTCTGAGTCAAACTCCCATGCTGATAAAGCAGAAATAGTTTGAGGTCCGAAAATACTGCCTGAGTATTTGAAAATAGTTTGTGTGGACACAAAGCTGTTTACAGATCACTCACGGGCCACCAGCCAGTTTCTCAAGGACAAGGTGGTTTGTTTTGGTTTTTTTTTTCCCCCTCCTTTAGAATCACAGATGTACTTGGCAGGTTATCAGAAGATAAAAATGCTGGAAATAGTCTCCTGATGCGAGTCCTCATTTAATTAAAATACTTATAACTTCAGGCTAAAAGTGTGTTTTCCATCTTGCAAGCAAGTTGGTAAAATATGTCTTACTTCATTTGCGTGTATGATGTTACAGTACAAAATGTGGTCCCCATTCCTTTAAAAAATATCTCCTCTTGTAGTAGTCCCACAGCATACCAGGTGCTCTAGAAGATGTATTTTAGTTTCAGCAGTTCCTGCCTGGTAAACTATGGCTTCCTAATTCATAGCAGTGAGGACATGTGACTAACTGGAAGTGGCACTGATGATGTTTGTAATTGCTAAAGCTAAAGAGAATAGAATATGGTGAGTTGGAAGGGACCTCACAAGGATCATTGGAGTCCAACTCCTGGTGGCCGTTAATGTCTCTCCTGAGTAGGAAAAGCAAAAAGCTCAAAACTACACAGTTGCAGCCCATCTTCGTTGTGTGGTGTAGCACTGGAGGAGTATTGACAGTTGGACTGGAACTTATTTTTTACATATATACATATATATGTATATACATATATATGTATATAAATAAATGTATATTTAAGAGTTCATTAACTTCTTTAAAACTGATGTTCTGGAATTTTTTAAAGGCTGCCAATGTGAAATCTTTCATTTTAACCATGTTGAAATAAAACTTGTTACCTAGTCTGACTTCCCTGCTCTGCTCAGCTGTATTGTTCTACTGAGATGGTATTCGTGGAAATAGTTCTCCTTCTCCTTGCCCCTCCCAGCTGTCCAATACTAGCAGATCTTTCTCAGAGCATGTATTTGTTAGCATCTTGTGATGCAGCTAGACAAAAGGTGAGACTCTCTTGATGGGGACAGCTGAATGTGGCATTGTCTGTGTTGGGCTCCTCTATGTCTAGCAGGCTGTATTAACAGCAGCAAACCCAAATTCTCCCCCCCCCCGGTTTTATGCCTTCCAAAACAATTGCCCCATTCTTTTAGCTAACTTAGCTAACCTAGCTAAAAGTTGATTTCTATTTATTACCCCTCCTTGCTGCTCTCCAAGAGGCTGGTGGGCCTTTCAGGATGGCACCTCAGGCAGGCAGGCTCTGAAGCAGCACAGCTGGACACATGCTGTCTGTGACTGCTGGATGCCTTCCAGTGAGGGACACTGACTTCTTGCTGCCTGGTGATGGCTGTCACCCATTTCTTGAAGCTGCTTTGTTTTGGTCAGTAGACTGAATGCAACAGGGTTCTTACGGTGTTTGTGAGCTTGGTTTTCCTTCTGTCATGGCGTATGACATGTTACAATGCCCTCCAGGAAAGTGCTGGCTTCTTACAACACTGCTGGTGCACAGAGGGGCAGGGACTAACTAGGTTCTGATTATTTTTTTCCCCCCAAAGAAAAGCATGTATTTGTGGCACTTCTGTGTACCCAAAGCCTAATACTTAAATTCACTGGGACATCTCACCTCCTCTTTCAGAAGGGGTGTGTCCAGCAGTGAGGTGGTTTCTCAGCAGCTTCTTGGTGGTGAGCAGAGTGAAATAGGTGCACAGTTGCCTGAGTACACAGAGGGCCTTGGTCACAGGGTGTCAATTGCTCCTTTCAGTTGGGAAGCTCAGCTTTGCATGTCCAGGGTGATGAGTTAAATGTCAATATGAATTCATTTAAAAAGCAGTCAAACAAGGAGAAGCAGCCTCAGGCTTTTTTCATTCAGGCTTATTTTTATGTCACTCTTGAGAAGTGATGGGAAGACTCTGCCCTTTATCTGTCATCTCTCTCAGATGCAGAGGGACCTACACTGTTTCAAAGCCCTTGTCCACCTAAGTGAGGACCCTGGCAGGTCAGTTTGGGCCATGCTTAGTCTGAGGTAGGAGCGTTGTGTGGTGCATGATGTCTCTCTGAAGTGGCACTGGGTTGTTGTCCTGCTGTGTGGCAAGTAGAGGGCTTGCTCTGGTGACCTGTGATGGTCCCCTTCAACTTGATTAACATGGCCCCTGTTGCACCAAACCATGCCTGACGCTCCTTCAGGCAGTGGCCGAAATGCAGCAGAAAGTGTTTGGTGATGGAAGTGCCTGCCAAGGAGTAAGATGAGGAGTCCTCTCTATCCGTGTAATTTTATATCCACAAGTTTTATCATTTTGGTCTGAATTTTTCTCTTGGTATTCTCCATCTGGCTCACCTGCAATTATCGTTGCCAGAAAGAAATTGTTTTGTATAAAAGAGACCATTACAGGGCATCCAAAGAGACAAATTGGTGTTAAGAGGGATGGATTTAGTGACTGGTAAAGCCATTAAGGTAGGATGAAGAACTGGTTTGAATGAGAGCCAGACACAGCCGATTTTAGCTGATGTTTCCAAAGGAAGCCAAATGTGCTCTGAGCCAACTGTGTCCACGTGGGAGGTATGTCTCTATCTGGTTTAATTATTTTGTTTTAGTTTAGGGGTTTTTTTGGTGTCTTTCAGTAGTGTGCCAACTAAATTACCTAGGCAGGTTTAAAAACAGAAAAAAAGTGAAAGGATTAGTAAGGTCTTTCTCCTTTTGAAGAGGGCTGAAGGTGCAGACTCTGTTATAAGAGAAATCTAGTGATGGTGTTTTTAGTAAAGGTCCCTAAATCTGGACATACCATAGTGGTGATTGAAAGAATGGGATGATGACTTCAAGGATGACTCTTAAAGAGGGTATTTTCCAGGCTGCAGTCTCAAGCCAGTTAGCTCAAGTGTACCTTTAGAAGAAGCATCTAATCTGAGGCGGAAAGCTCTGGGTGGCCACCTGTAGAGCGACAAAGCTTGATCCAGCACACTGCTGATGACTGGGGTGTCTGACAGGGGCAGCACTCAGGACAGCATATCTTTCAAAAAATTTCCAGTGGCCTGAAGTTGAGGCATTGCAGTCCTGCTGTCAGTGTTGCCAGCAGACCCTAGTTTGTCAGCCTTTCCTGCTCAGTATTTGTGAGAAATAAAAAAGAGGGAAATCTGCAGGCTCCACTCGGAAAGGGAATGTTTTATGCCATTTGAGCCAGGAAATGTGTAGTCTTGAGGCATCCCCATTGGCTGAATGGAGTGCGATTGGCATGACTGGGTAACAAAGAGGCAGCCACAGTCTTAAACTGTACAGCTGGCAGATCTATTACCCTCCTCTTCCCCTGCAACATCTCCCTCTTTTACTTCCTTTTTTAATATGTTGCCCAGTCAAATGTCTTGGTGACTGCGAAGTGAAATGAGCAAAATTGTCAGGCCTCACATAGGTGAATCTGTCAGAGGTCCTATGGAAGATGGGTGTTGCTTTCCAGGTGATTTGTCAAGAGACCTGTCTGCAATTGCAGTTCTCTTTCTGTACTCTCCTGTCAGACAAAAATGTCTTTTGATCAATGGGGTGAGGTGCACTGCTGGGCAGGATGCTGGGAGCCAGCAGAGATGCCTTCTGAGCTCTGCTGTTGACCTGTTGTGATCCTGGGAAAGTTATATTGTGGCTTACTGCCACAATTTTCCCACCATCTTTTTTTTTTCCTTTTCTTTTCCCTTTTTCCTATTTAGGCAATGAGCTGTTTGGGAGAAGGAAATGCCTCTGATAATGTATATCCAACATCTTTCAGAGTGGGAAAACTACCACGAAACTAGCAGTCAAACTGAAAAATCAGTACATAGAACTCTTTTTTTTTTCCTCCTAGAGGGTAATATCTTTTCACTCTGTCCCTGGAAGAACAAGACTGATAATAACTGCATCTTTCTGTGTATTATTTCACAGAATGCAGTACTATGCATGAGCAAATTGTCATTATTATTCCTTCATAGACAGTTAATGAGCCTGTGGATATCTAAAGCAGGATAGAAAGTATGTTGTTTTCTGTTTTGCTTTCCAGGCATTTGATGTCTAGAGTTGGACGGAGGGAAAACACAGAGCCCTGTCCTGTCTTTGACTTAAACAGTGCGAGTCTTTAATAGCTCTGGTTGGTTTGGGTTTAGAAATATCTAACAGGGTGACTTTTTGACATGCATTTCTGCAGTGATTTTCCAGGCTTTTGTACCGAGATTGTTTGCCAATTTTTATTTTAGAGGTAGTCTTCATGCCACATGAACATCACACCTTTTTTACAAATTTATTTCCATTGCTAGAGCCTATAGAATGCTGTATCAGTAGGAACAACATTATTTTGGTTACAAATGCAATTAGGTAGACTTTTTGCTTAAGAACACTTTATATTTTAATTATTTGGTTTTGACTGGGAAGGTTGCTTTTCACTTTGTGCTGTTCTTTTTGGCTGTCAAAATACATTCTGTTTCTTCCACAAGCACTGCTCCTATTGCTTTCCACAGGGTAGGCCTAATTTTTTGGGGGAGTGGAAAGAAGCATCATGTAGAGTCCAAGTTCACAATGCAAAGTTGTTTGTCTGCAGCTTTCTGTGTTGGCAGGTGACAAAAAGAGCTGATGGTAAACATGACTTGGAATAATAAGTTATCATTTATTGCACTGGTGTGTACAACCTAATAGAGTATTGCTTCATGACCTATTGCCTCAGGCTGGTAGGAGTTTAGAGTCAACTGAATGAGAAGCAAGTTGGAAAGTTAAGTTTGGCATGGGGGCATTGTACAGTGCTACTAAGAGTTAGTACTGTGATGAGTTTTCACTCAATAGCATGTCTAAATCTGGTCTGCTGCTTCTGCGTGCATTGTGACAACTAAAATTGAATTAGTAGATTTTTTTTCAAATCAGTTGCTCTTCTTTCTAGATCTAGATCTAGACCATAGAATACTGGGAACTTGTAGAAGTTTTTCAAGACTTAATTGTGTACAGTGCAAGTCATAGTCACATATGCTGCTTTCCTTCCTAATGTGTGATGTTGCCCCATATTCAGCTTCCATGCCATTTAGCTGGGGACAAAGCTTCCAGGAGCAGTCTCCCAAAGGCATGTTATTACACAGGCCTGAAACTGTGTTAGTAGAATTGCATTACTGTGAAATACATATCTTGGATAACTTGGAAGTAAATGAGCTGATAGGATTTCTTTTGCATTTCATTTGCATAGTTCTTTGATAACATGAAGGCACAAGTGAAAAAAAAGACACCATGGAATACAGCACATAACACCACTTGCCTTTGAATCTTTCCAAACCAAAATTTTTACCATAATAATGTGTGCAAAGAAAGAAAGAGGCAAGAGGTAGGTGTATTAACTGACTTGGAGAGTGTGAGTAGGCTTGAAATTTATAATGTTCTGCAGATCTTGGCAGCATACCAAGGATTCCCCTTGTCCTCTCTGCTTTTCAACATGCATAAAGCCTGCTAAGATGAGAAATAAACATCATATTGCTATCAGACATGACTAGGAATATGCTTAAGTAGTGGATTCCATTTAACATCCAGTTAAATGCTTCAGTGTCACTGTGTTGATGAGAAGAGCTATAGCCCTGTGTAAATGAATTTTCTGTCATCTGCAGAAGAAGAAACAGGACAAATTTGAGGTCAACAGTTTCAACTCCATTGATTTGCTTATCCTAACAAAAAGTGCAGTGGTGCAATCAGCAGTCTTAGAAATTTTCTTATCCTTCTTCCTTGGGAGGTTAAACAAATGCTTTAATATGAACAGAACTATGAAATAAGGGAAAGAAAGATGAGGAGAATGCATAAGAAATTACAAGTAGTTTGGAAATGTTGGTTAATAAAATCTTAACGTGGTCTAAATGGTGGGCTCATTTCCAAGGAGATGAGTTTACAGTTTTCTCTTTTCTTGTGGCCCCCACACTGCAACCTGCTACTACTATGCAGTGAAACCTCTGCACCTTCCTTGGTCCTTATCTTATGCTTAGCAAGATGCATCTGTGTTGCTGTTGTCTTCATTACATATTTCATATCCATACTTGAGATTCTGGCCATGTGACAGTTACCTTATGATCCCCAGTCTCTGATGTTTGGCATCTAGCAGCATTTTAAGAAACTGCTGTTTTCAGTTAGCATGGGTTGCATTTTGCAGTCTTGCAGAGTTTTTCAGATATCCAGATGGTAATTGACAACAATTTGCCTGGAGAAAGAAAGCTGCAAGAACCTCAGCCATGCCATGGAGATGGGGGATCCTGAGGTGCCCTGAGGGGCTGTGAGGCCACACTGCACTAAAGCAGGGGCCTCATTCCATATGAAAAATGTTGTCCCAACGGGGTGGTGTTGCTGAGATATGGTGTCTGGATGAAGGCTTAATGGTTACTGCATTTGTGAAGTGTCCTGTGAGTTGGATTTGAATAAATTTTAATTGCAGGAGATGGAGTTCAGAGGGTTTCTCCCATCTATGATTTCTGCAGTTCTTTCTTCATGTTCAATCACTTTGCAATTTAATTATTATTCTTTTTAATGCAGACAATTTTTTCCAAGGCAAAAGCTGGGTACGAAAATCTGAAGATTGGTTTCCAAAATGGGAATGCTTAGCCATTTCCCGTTAGGAGCAAAATTATACCACCATGCTAATATAACAGTTTGACAAGTCTGTTCTTGAACAGAGCTGTTAAGCAGATAAACAAACAAACAAAAACTCTGCTCATGCTTATGTGCTGTGCTTGTGATGTTTGCTTTTTCCTTCCCTCTGAAAATACTTCTAATGAAAAAAATGTGGCTTCAAAATGTCCTTTTACTTCTCTCATATAAATTAATGTCATGCAGGCCTCCACCCCCTCCCTATGTTGTAGATGCTTAGAATATTAGTGCTCCATACATTACAAAAAGGGTATTTGGAGTAATTTTAAACATTCTGAAGTGACCAGAGTTTAAATTTGGCCTGGGATACTAAGCAGCCCACACTTCCCACACTGCAGTTCCCTTGCTTTCAGTCCCTTAGGAGGGTTATGTAGAAGCTTTTCCCGTCCCAGAAGAAGCAAAGTGAAACACAAGCAGTCACTGTGCTCTGCTGTAGCTGGCCCAGATTTTCATAGGAACACTTGTGGAGGCACCAGCAGGATCCCGTAAAGCTGCAGGGAAAGGATGGTTGGTCTGGTGCACATTAGTCATCCTGAGTGGGCCAGTCTCACAGGGAGGAACATTGACTTAAGAAAAGCTGTGAAGTTGAGCCCTGGGAAATTTCAGACATCTCTCTGGAAGTAGCAAGCCCATCAGTAGTTTGTAGATTTAAAAAGACAAATAGAGCAAAAATTCCATAAAATATGCGGCGTCCTATGGATGTCTTGCTACTTCACTCTTCTGTGCACCACATTTTCTGCTTGAGTATATTCTACCACCATTTTAGCATCTTCACTTTGCTGCAGAATGAATGGTGAACTGTATTTCGCTGTTTTTTTAAAAAGTTTCTTTGCTCAGATGTCCTTGGTGTTGTCAGCTTTTTTTCCCTCTGATATGTACTTGTTCCTCTCTTATCTTTAGCATATTCTTTTTGTACCTCAAATTGTGCTTCCCACATCCCTAGGCCATCAAGTTCCTTTGACAGAGCTGTGGAAAATAGGGGCAGAGCTGAGAGTAGGCATTTTTCCACCTCGGTGTAAACCATTTCCCTATCCTTCCTTGTGGGATGGTAAATCTTGAGGAGAAAGTCACAGGCTTCTGTCATTAGGCAGAGGTCCAAGGTGGGAAGTTGGAGTTGGAAATCTCCTGGCTTTGCTGACAGGCTTTGAGTCAAGAAGTAGTAAGGTCAAGGTGAGGTCAGTCTTGGCTGTTGCACACATGTTGTGACCCTAACTTTGTTTCAAAATCGAAGCCAGCCTGAGACCAAGCTGTAAAAAAAAAAAAAGCAGTATAGAAAGTTTACAGAGCAAGCAAAAGCCCTGCGTACAGTAATGTATTTATAGAAAGCATGTGGATTGGTTAGTGAGGCGAGAGAGCAGCACAACAAAAGTTGTGAAAGAAAGCTGAGACGGTGAATTCTGCAGCATTTCATTCTTTTGAATGTACCAGCAATGCCTGGCCACTGCCTTCATGGAGGGCATCATAAGGTGTGAAGAGGTCAGGATTTTTCTAAAGAGACTAGGGGTTTAGGGTGCTTCAGTTCTTGGATTCCAGTCTTGAAAGAATGTGTGAAAAAATTAGTAAGTCCAGGAAAAAAGTGTAGTGTTGATGTCCATCACCTGTAGTGGATGCTACGTATAGGTTTCTGCCTAGAAAACTTAGAAATTGATGAGGAGAGAAGTAAAAGAACTGTGACTTTAGTGAAATGTTTTGTTGTGTTTTTTATCATTACTTGTGATAAAAGTGAAGAAATGTAGTGGACATACCTCTTACTGGAGAGCTTGAGTGATGCAGACGAGCCTTTGGGGACGGTGCTTGGGAAAGTTGTTGGGAGACTGGGCCGTTTGACTGGAAATCCTGAGGCAGACTGCTGTATGTTAAGTGTAGAGTAGGAAAATACCAATATAGGGACCATTTCTAAGTGCCTGTTTAGAAAAAAAAGTACAAACCAGCTAATTGGTATGTACATATCTCATGTGGAGAGAAAAAGGTTTTTGTTATAAGTCAGCTGAGGCAAGTTACAGCCCACCAGTGCTGGAGGTGCCTTCTGCGCCGGCTGCCCCCCAGCTCTGCGATCTGCATCCTGCCAGCTCTGTCTGTTCTGACTGCAGAACAAGCCAGTTTAATTTCCTGGACTGCAATCCCCTGCCCCACTCCACAGTTTGGTTTTTCTGTGTTAACTTTCTGCCATTTTAGTGATCTCAATGAGCTTATCATACGATACAATGAGTGCCAGAAGGAGCTCAGTGCTCCTGGAAGAAATATGTGACAGGAGGCAGAGGAAGGAAGGGTAGGAGCACCCTGCTGCAGGAGCTGGATCTATTAACTCAGCTCCAGCTGTACTGAGAAACTGTACCCTTATCATGGCGTAGCTGAAGAGAGATGACATCTTGATCTTGTCTAGCTATTGTGAGACAAATGAAGAGAGCTCTTGCAGGTCTGATGCATCACTTGCAGAAACCTCACTTTTTTTACTAGGGAAGACCAAAAGAAAGAGAAATGTCCTAAGCCCTAAGCATGGGCTAACCACCTAAGCATGCGCTAACCCCCTAAGCATGCTTGCATTTATCTAGTAATATGTCAGCCAGGTACCAGGCACTGATGCATAGAAATAAAATATACAACACATGGAATTTATCTATTCTGACATGTTAATAAACTATCATTACTGACTATATGCTTTGCTAAAGTAAACAGAAGGGAAGCTGTGAATATAATCTCTCTGTACTTGATAATCATAATTTTAATGTGGAGAAATAGAAATGGGTTCTAAAAGTTGTATATGTATATATACATGTTCTTAAGAACATTTTAAAAAGAAGGTTTTTTTAGCCATTTAGAGTATTTGTTGGTTTTTCCTAGGACATGTCAGAAGGGTCCAGCACATTTGGGGAAAATCCAGTGACCGGAACTCTTGTCCAAATGTTTTGCTCTGTGTATGTTGAATGGATGGGTGAGATGTCAATGCTGATGGTTCTCTCTCTCTTATTCAGGGTCGGCATGTCAAAACGGGTCAGCTGGCAGCCATCAAAGTCATGGATGTTACTGAGGTGAGTAGAGGAACCTTCTGCTTTATTAGCAACATGGGTAAAATTTAATAATGAGAGATGGTATATGGCTTACCTCATGTTCCTATTGAAGGGCACAGTCTTTGCATGTGAATATTTGCTCTCTGCTTGCAGGATGTACCTCGTGAACCCATCTGCCCTTTATGAGATTTCTGTGTGCCGGGGCCTTTGGCCTTCACAAATTGCTTTGGCCAGTCCCAGGGCATATGAGTGCACACAGCACTCCCTTTCCAGAAATTTCTTAGCAGAAAAAAATCAGATTCCTTGCTTTCCACTTTTTTGTCTTAAATGTGTCATCTTGCTTTTACTGAAAAAGAAGGTGAGGAGGCTGCCTGATGTAGAGGACAGTGTTCCCTTGTGGTTTGTAGCCTACAAGGGGTATGTGTTCATTCAAAGGAATGGGTCCAATAAAGTTCCAAGAAGCCTGAAAGCAGAAACATCTGCAGGAATGATGAGCAAATTGCAAGCAGAATTCAGCAATGTAAAATAGTAGTAGTAGTAATAGTAACTGACCCGCGGGGATTTACTGTGGAGCTTTAGATGGGAAAGAGGGGAAATTAACCCAGCCAGAGAACTAAAAAAATATGTGCCTATGTTTGAATCCTTAGGTGTCTTGCAGTTTATGATGTCCAAAAAGCAATCAGTTTAAATTAAGTCTTAAAAACAGGTTAAGAAAAGCATGGTTTTCTCCCTCTCGATTCCAGTTGTGTTGTATAGAGTTACATCTGCTAATTAACACAACAGCTTCAGATTTAAAAGCAAAGATCTTCCCATGTGATATCTGCAATGCTTGACTGATACTGCTCTTCTGTAGAGAGGTTGTGCCTTCTCAAACTAAGTGTTTTTTTGAATTCCTCGATCTTACGTAGCTATTAAGGCAAAAATTATCTTAATGTGTGTGCATTGTACAGAGCAAAGAGTCTTTGGCAAGACTGGTTATATTAAGCAGAAATCCTACAAGGGTATTGCTACAAAATATTTTATAGTTTAGTATGTATATAGATGCAACAAGTTAAAATGGCCTTGGACACAAGGTCCTAGATGAGTGGTAGCATGTAACAAGTAAACAGGCAGGTGAGGAGGAAAAAAAGAAGGCAGAGTTAAGTCAACAGGACTTTAGTCTTATCTCTGAATCTCCTAGTGATTGATGGGCAGTGTGACTGCTGCTCTCTAACTAAAGCTGTTGTGTCTGCCAAGAGCTGGGTATTCTTGCTTTGTAAGATGGCCTGATAAAGATCAATTTTCAGCTGAAGTTTTTCAAAGGCTACCTTCATGAGGAGGCAGTGCTTTTCTGCTGCAGTTAAGCAGAGAAAACAGGAAAATGAAGGAGCATTGACACACGGTGAATGTTCTTTGCACAGCAAATGTTTTTGTTTGTGCAGTGGTTTTATGCAGGACAGCTTGCTGGCCTATGCATGACAAAGGCTTCTTCCATAGTGCTAAGACTGGGTCTACTGCACACCCTCTGTTTTTAATAGCATGTATTAATCACAAACAGTTGTAAGGGAGAGGTTACACAGAAAAAGAAAACCAATTGAAAAATGCTGTCTATGGTATGGCTAAGCTCATGTTGCAGGAGATGGCTTAAATTTTGAAACCTTTTGTAATTTTTGTCTGGTTTTGAAAAGTGAGTTGCATGTTGGTACTGTCTCTCATAATCACAATGCTTTTTTGGGGGGTGAAGGGCAGTCAGAGGGAAGAGTTTGGAGATGCTAGCCTCGTGCAGCTTAAACATTGTCATTCCTACCAATGGAGCTCATGTGTTTTGCTTCAAAGTAATGAGCCTGCAGAGCCTAAAAATGTGTTGTGCTAAGTTACCTCCACTTTTGAACACCAAGTATGGGTGATACCATTGCATGTACCATTTCTCAGTGGCAGATGTGGCTGTAGGATGTTCCTGTCCAGTCTTGCTTGCTGGTTCCTTGCCCATTTCTCGACACTTGTGCCGATGTAACTGTCTCGGGCACCAGATGGTGACCTGGATCAGAGAACAGGCCCTGGTTCCAGTTTAAAAATACCCTCTCTCAGCTCCTTCCCCTGGTTTTTTGTAATCTGGATTGGTTCATTGATCTAGATTAGCACATGATGTTATGAACTGTTCTGTGACTGCTATGAAGAAGGTGCCGTAAGATTGGAAAAAGGCCACTGCTGGCCATCAGGGAGAAGGGACAGTACCTCAGATTGACATTTCTGCCAGAGACTACCATAATCCATCAAGCCATGGCTTCAGTTCCTCAGGGGGTTGGTTTCATGGCAAACAATGCAGCTCCTGGTTCTAGCTCACCACAACTTGCAGAGACGGTGGGAGGAGAGAATGTAAGGACAGAGAGGGCAGTGATTGCCACCCATAGCACTGTCCCAAAAGAAATGCTGAAGGATCTATAGTCTCAAATTCACCTTCTCTTCCTACTGTGAGAGCTACAGTTAGATGAAACGCTAATGGTAATACTGTGTCCTTGCCCACGGAGAAAAAAGCTTCGGTGGAAAACTCAACGAAACTTAAACTGTGGTTTTCTGATGCGTGGCTGCTTGAAGCTGTGGGTGATTTGTGTCTATGTGCATATTTTATTGGCAGTGTTATACCTTTCTGCTTAAACTCAAGTGGTGCTGTGGAAGGTATCTGATTATTTTGATTAACCTGAGTTGAGAACAGACACAAGACTTTCTTCTGGGATACCTCTGATCCAGTGATTGCTTTGCCAAATGCTTCACGAATTAGAAAGTCTAATGTGTTGGCACGCTCTGTGAGCACACACCAATTTTTCAGTTTTCAAGGCCACGATTCTGCAATCCACACATTGCTCAGGATCAATGAAGTTATGTGAATTCTGGGCTGTAAACTTTTGACCATGCAAACAGGATGTCAAACTCAAAGTAAAGGCTTTCCTTTTAAAGTTGTGGTTGGCATGAAGAAAATGAGGTAGTATAACTTCTGCTTAGAGGTACTGGAAGAAACATAACAGCTCCATAGTGTACATGGCACTGTGGAAATGCTCTTCATCCTTCTCATCTTTTCTTGCGGTTTTCTCTCCAGATTTTAATTTTGAAAAGAATGGTGGCAAGGATGAGAAAAGAGCTGAAGCTATTGGCTTGATCTTTGGATATATTATGACTAGTTAGTACTGCTGCCTTAAATGTTGGAGGGGTATTGATGTGCATAAAACTTTCCTGCCTCTTCTATTTTCCTCCTTTCTAAACAAATTAAGACGAGACTTAGAAGACTGTATGGATCTTTACAGGTCTTTAGATCTACAGCACTAAGGGATTTTTAAGACCTAAAGATCTCTATATTTTAGTACAGAATGGTCCTATTTTCACTTTCTGAAGGCAAAGCTAGAGTGCATATAGGCTGAAAAAATTTCACTGGAGGGTAGAACAAATAAAACCAAAAAACCCCACCAGTTTTCATCAATGGAAAGCTATTCCTTATTGGAATGAGCCCAGTGACCATAAAAGGGGAACAATATGAACTCTCAGCATATCAGAATGTATGCATATATATGCACTTTAAAAATGGTTTTACGAAATATATATGTAGGATGAATCTTATGCTGCACGTGTGTTGTGGGGGAGGCATTATTTGAGAGATTCCTGTAGTCTGTTCTTAATCTTTTTATTGCAGGGTTTATGTTCCTTTTGTGACATTGTTTTGGAGGAGGTGGTGATCAGTGGTATTTACTCCTTCCACTCACTAACCATGCTATTAGGTTTCCGGGATTGTAAGATTTCCATGACTCCTAAGATTTGGTAGTCCCTGTTCAGTTAGAAGAATCTGTTTTCTTGTGAAGTAAATGATACTTAAAACCTCAGCAAAGCTTACTTGGCAAATCTGCCTGCATCCAAGCTGTTAACTTGCATTACACCCTAGAGCTTGACTCTGCTTAACTCTTTTGGAAGCTTTCCTTGCAGCTGCATGGTTGTTTCCAGTGTCACTCCTGTGTTCTGCTTCCAGCAATGCTTTTTTCTTTGAAAGGTTTAGTAACTGATTTTGAGGGAAAAACACAATTGCTTCTCTTCTGTTTGTTATAACCCCTGACGCTGCTGCTTCTTCCTCCTACCTCTTCCCACACACACACTTGGCATCCCTTGGGAAAGTTTTCTGCATGCCTTTTTTAATGGCAGCATTTCTCACCTCTTGTGCCCAGTGTTTCATTACTTGTCCAGTCTAGTCTGTGTAAAATTATGCTAAGTAAACAACTGGATACTGTATCCTGCTGATTTATGAAAGAAGCTGGATTGCTTTTAGTGCTTGCCTGTCTTGCTGTTTCTGTATGTCCTCTGCAGAAAAATTAACAACCTCAAACCAAAACCTCCAGGCGTGTAGAGAAACATGACACATTTCCCATACCTAGAACAGGAAAGGTTACCTGAATTACTCATTACCAGCTTCCTGACTCTGCTGACTGCTTATTTCTGTTGCAATAGGCAAGTCACTTTGATTCTTGTGAGTCCATATCTTATGGCCTACATGGTGTTATATACTGCAATCATGTGGATGATCTATCCATTGCCCATAGAATATCCCAAAAGCAGTCTGCAGAAAAACTGTAGATAAATAAAAATGTGTGTATGTTCTCTTACAAACTGGCAGACAAAATGAGGGGAAAATGAAATAATAAACAGCAAAAGTTTGCCCTAACTATTTGTTGTGGTTTTAAGTTTAAAAAAAAAAAAAAATAAAAAACAGAGTTTTTTATTAGCTGGGGGGGCTATGAGAGAGGCTTCTTTAAGAAGCTGCTGGAATTCTCTCTGCTCTAAGCTAGTCAAGGTCGACTGGTAACGCCTCTGTGATAACATATTTAAGAAGAAGCAGAGAAAAAAAAAGCTAGGCAGAACATCATGGCCACTTAAGAGAGAGGAGAGGGAGAAGTTTGATTAACACCAAGGTCAGAGAGAGGAGAAAGAGAAGATGCCTTAAACATGGGAACAGGGCCCCAGCAATCAGTGGGGGATCATAGGAGCAAAGAT
>WEIV01012994.1:90955-191790 GCA_013390005.1 Calyptomena viridis | reverse complement strand
TAGTAGTAGTAGTGAATACTTAATATTTAGTAGTAGTTAATACTTAATATTCTAAGTTAGAGCCTGGTTTGCTTGTAAAATAGTTAATAAACAGTTGCTTGTAATCCTTATCACAAAAGTCGAGGGTTTTTTTCCTTCTCTGGGAAATTTTGGATCTATGTGTGGGCTCTCGGCATTTTAGCCAGAGTCAAACCATAACACTATTACATATATTCTTTTATTCCCCATGAAAACCCATAGACAATCCATGGATTTTGATCTTTTTGGAGGGAAAAAAATTGAAAAGTTGATGGCTCACTCTAGAAGATTGGGAAATTCATATCCTTGCGGCCCTGTGCAACAGAACTGGGTCAAGTCAGTCTAGAGAAGCTGAATATAGGCCATCCTTTTAGTGTAGAGATATGAAAGCATTGCTTTACCTGGCTTAGTGCAGCTGCTTGATAAGGTACTCATATACCAGTCCATGGCTGTACTTACTGTGAAGTTAGGCAAAGCAAACTTGAAGTCAGTAGAGTTACCAAAAGCCTTTCCCATGTCACTTCTTCTTAAGAGTCACTTAATATGAATTGGGGAAAATGGATAAGGGATCTAAAAATCATGATTGTTCCATGGGGAGTACTGCTTGCTTGTCCCTCAAATATGAGGTTGCTTACTACTACTCTGTACAACATTTTGTAGTCTTTGGTTAAACAGTTACCTGACAAAACAAAGAATCGTTCTGTGGAAAAGGAATAAATAGGAAAGGTATTTACAATGTGGATAGCCCTGCTGTCCCGTCTCTCCTGAAGCTGATTAACCTCTGATCTCTTCTAGGGATTAGGTAAAAAAAAAAGAAAAAAAAATTATGGTTCAGGTGAAAATGGAGCTAGAGAGAGTTGTCCCTTGAGCTGTAACATACAGTTCAAGAGGAGGTAAAGAAGTCTTGCAGCCGGTAGGGCAGCCTTTTTGAGCTGCAGAGCATTTAAAATTGATGGTTTCCCTCCTTAATTGAGATCCCTCACCTATCTCTGCTGCATACACTCACCCAGCAGCTTGGCACAGTTCTTCCCCCTGCTTTACCACAGACCTGATGCCAGGAGGTTCAGCCCTTGGTGCTGTCAGGGACTGCAGTGCTGGCTGGCATCTGTGTGAGACCAGGCTCTCCTGCAGCTCTGTGCTGTCTTTCTGTGAGACCCCCATTTGGATCGGGCAGGAGTGGTCCTGTCAGTCTTCAGGGTGATGGCGGTGCAAAGAGCCTTGCAGTGGGTGCCAGACACGTCACAGCACCCCTGTCCTTGGGTGGCTGGGCGATGCTTAGCTTGCCAGCTCCTAGTCTTAACAGAATAGAACAACATTTAACTTTAAAGAGCCTTTTGTTCTTGCAGTCATACAAGGAACAGTGACTTTATCTCCTAGCTCAGCAAATACATTTAACACCTGACTTGAGTCAGATTGCAATTTTTGGACATGATCCAAGAAATTTCCTGGAGCAATGCTGGCACTAGTTTGGATAAAGGGCAAACTTCCCTCTCTTCATCTGACTGCTTAGGTGGTTAGCAAGACTGTCAGACTGGAGAGGCTTATTTGGAAAAGGGAAGAAGTCAAGTTTGATACATTTGCAAGGAGGAGGTTGAATAGGAAGCTTCACAGGTGGTTTGAGGTCAAGGCAGAAAGCTGTGTCTGTTACCAAGCAGCTTGGGAAATTACACTGGTGGAGAGAGCTGGTATTGAGCACAAAGGCTTTGCATTGCTGTGTCCCAGCAAAGAGCAACTGTATGATTGGGGGAAAAATGGACAAAGGGGAGAGAAGAAAATTAATGTAAAACATTTATACATGCGTGTTTCTCTGTCTGCTTTTTTTCAATATATGTTTTCTCCTTATGCAAGATTTTTACCTGAGTGGAAGACTGTTTCCATGCACGGCCTATCACCAGTTGTCTTTGTGTCAGTTGTCTTTGTGGGTATACCACTCTATATATTTTAATATGCTTGGAACCTAACTGCTTCAAGGCTGGAAGAAACAGATGTTTTCTTTTTGCCATGAAGATCCTTGAGACCACCATTGCTGCTTCACCAGCATCTCTTATCTGTCAACAGCAAAAGAGCTTTGGCTGTGAAGGTTTCATGGTGCTCACTTAAATACAGCAGGATTGTGTATGAAGATTTCTCTGCAAGTCCTGAGCTCTTTGGACAAGTCTGGACCTTTTCTTTTAAAATCTCTTTTCCTTTGGTCTGGTGGTGCAACTGCATTAACACACTCAGAAGGAAAGGATAAGTCATCTAGGTGAACTTGTTGATATCTGTTACCACCCTTGGGCACTGTTTGTCAGTCTGTGTGGCCAATACTCACGCATTTAGCTCTAACCCTGTGCCTGTTTTTCTTCAGTCCTTGGTACCTGCAGTCATCTGAAGACCTGCTGTTAACATTGACAAAGAAGTCACAAGTGACAATGTGATTTCATATGTAGATGAATGACTGCTAGCATCTCTCTGTTAGGAAGGTCGGGACCCTGACACATCACTAAGTGATGAAGGCTCAGTATGGGTAGCCAGCAGATGATTTCACAGTTGTGATATTTCACCTACCAGTCATAGCTACACTGATGTGCATTTGAGCAATAATAGCCCATGCAAATTGTAGTGATGGAGCATTTCTTCTGAGCTGAGGAGTGTTCGTGCAGGTGGCCTCGATCTGGACGATTTGGTGCTGCCTTCTCCAGTGCTGAGCTCTGTTTGTCTAAGCTGTCTGAGGAGATTTGAGTTCTGGTGGGAAACAGAAGTGTTTTGTGTGCAGATAACAGCAAAAAGTATGGGGCTGCATTTTACATTATTTCTGTCAGACACACAGCACAGCTCAATTTACCCATAGCAAATCAGACATATTGTCTACTCATGGAAAACAAGGCAACCTTGTCAATACAGTGTTAAAGCATGTGTGCTCATGCCAGTTTGGGCAAAGTAAAACCAACAAGGATTATGACAGATCACGGTGCCTTCATTTTAGGAAGTTTATAGGCTGAACTCAGGTTTGCAGTGTATTCTTCTTGCCTGCATAAGTGAGCAAAAGATCCCAGGTCCGGTATGAACTGCTGTCTTTCAGAGCTGAACTTTAAAATCTGGCTTGGGCATTAGGATCAAAGTCAGGGGAGTTAATTATCTGTTTATGTTAAAAAGAATATATCTACTTGAAATGTAATCTCTCTTGACTGTATTTGATTGTAATTTCATAAACCGCACCTGCCCATGACTCCTCCTGTTTTTGCTTCAACATTCCATATTTTTATCTTGACTTCTTAAGGAAACAGGGCTTCTTGGTGATACTGAATGTGTCTTGCCTTCTTTTACATCAAATACCTTTTGGATCTGCTGGTCAACTGCAGCCAAGTTTAATGAGGAGGAGAAATTCCAAAGCTCTGACAAATTATGTGAAAACTGGCAGGCTGCAAGGAGAAGGGAGAGGCTGAAATTTATAGCTTCTACTTTGAAAATGGTAGGCAGACCTTAACCACCTTTCATTATCAGTCAGCTGGCCACTGTTTTGCAGTAAATCAGGAGGAGAAAGTAGATTACTTCTTTTTTATTTAAGAAAAATGTTCTGATGCTTGACTTCTCGAGTTAGTGCTGCAGTTGTAGGAATGTGTGCAGGGTAGCACATACAAACTACTTTCAAGCATTTTAAAATCTCCCTCTGGTTCTTTAGTGGCACTGTCCACAAATCTAGTATTGTACATTTGAGATTACCCTGCATGATCTCTCTCCTCTTCTTTCTTAACATGTGTATGTATATATAAACACAAAATAGCAATGTTACTCTCCAACATTTAATGAGACAAAAATGTTTTCTCAAAGTCTCTTGACAGTACTCCTCTTGCAAGATTTGAATGATTGTGCATGCCTTAAAGCCCAGCTCCTAAATCTAGAGATTATGGTAGCAAGGGCTAATGCTCAAGGACCTTGGAATTCATTATACTCTAAGCCGACTTGTTACCACGAGAAATGCTGCCCTTGTGCCTAACAGAAAAGTGTTCTTCTCCTGCTGTGCCCAATCTCTTAAATATGCAATGGGAAGCACACAGCTGAGCTAGAGTTAAAAGAGCTCTGAAGATGCTGTGCAAACTAGTTCTGTTGATCAGTGTAGGAGAAGATGCTGTTTGTTTCCAGAGCTTAGAAGTTTCTCAAGTCCTGTCCAACAAGGGTCCTGTGTACAAACCTCTAGATGGAGAGTAACCTCTCTGTCAGAGAGCACTGAATAAAGTGCAGAGAACACTCTTAAGTAGAAGTGCAACGGTGTTGGCATTAAATTGCAAAGATTGGTGCTTCATAATAAGCACATGGTTTAGTTTTGTTCTCCAGTGCTTGCTATCTCTCTTAGCATGATTAGAGCAATAGGAATCTGGCCACAGAGGCACCTTTTTGTTCCAGTGTTTCCCTGTTGATTTTTTTAATGTCAGGCTTTTTTTCTTGAGTGTTTTGTCCTGAAAGGTGTGTCTGTGAGAAGTAAGCAAGTTAGCAGCAGAAGTGCTAGTGTTCCTCGGTGGACAGCAAGCACATGGGTGTTGTGTTTTACCTCACATCCACCAGGTAAAATCGTAGTTTCTTCACCCAGCACATCACTGGTGTAAAAGATGTGGTAAGAGTTCAACAGCCTGCTCTTTTTAATGCAGCTCATACTGTAGGATGATGGGAGCCTTCACAAGTGTCCCTCTCTGCCTAGTGGAGGGGTTAGTTCCAGAAGTGAGTTCAGCTTTTTGTGTGTTAGTTGGTGTATGAAGTGTTTGTGCAGTGTTTCACTTAAGTAGGGATACTTTCTGTTATAGCACCTTCCTCCTGAATTGAGATTTAGTGTTTGATTCTAGAGCTGGTAAGAATTAAGTGGAAATCCTAGTGTAGATGCAACAGCCCATGGACCTTCAGATAACTATTACGAGGCTGGCAAAGCACCTTGGCTCAGCCTGCAAGAGCAAGAAAGGGGAGTGTCCATGATCACTGAAAATAATTTTCTTATGTGGAATATTTTACCAAGTAGAAATGGAACTGGACAGAGAGACCACAGGCAGCAGGGAGAGAGAGCATTCCCGTGGCTGGCAGCTGTCTACTTGACTCCCCCTGTGCTAACCTGTCCTCCTGGCCAGGGCTGCAGGCAGACACGCAGCCCTGAGTCACTGCTGTGGAAACACTGATGCAAAGGCAACGTTATTAAGGAGGGTTTTATTTGTCTCTTGCATATTTTACTCAGCAGCCTTTTCACTAGGATTTGTTGGTATTGCCTCTCTGAGCCTGTGGGACAAAACTGTTTTTATAAATGAATTTGTTGGGTTTTATTCTGAATTTTTCTTTTTGCTTCTCTTACTACACCCCTTTGCAACAAATTTTTAAATGTAAAGCCTTGCATCAATTACAAAATGATAGAGTTGCACTGATTTTTAGATTAGAGGGGGCTGCATGATTTGCAAACAAGTCTCCACTCAAATTGAGCCTCAGAGAGTCTACTCCTATTTCAGAAGTGCTGCTGCTCCCCAGTTCTGATTAAAAAGTTTGGGAAATGTACTTAGACTAGTCTTGATTTGCAACACAAATTCTTAGAGTTTGCACTGTTCATATAAAAGTGGATGGATCAGCATGTAAATGCAAACTAATTCTCTGTGCCTGCAAATGTAAACAAACTGCTTGTAAATTCAGTAAAGGAGTCCCCCACTGGTGGGAAAGAAAAGGAGGAGTAGTTGCATTTTCTGTTTGTAAATATTCAGATGGCATCCTGTTGTGATAGCAGTGCTTCCTCTTGACACAGGTGTCTGGATTTTCCCAATTTTCTGGTTACTTCTCCCTTGAGATAAGGTTTTACAATACAGCGAAGACGATTTGATGTGTGGCTGCTGCTGCAGGGGTAGCCCAGCCTCTCTTCCCTTCCTTTCCAAGTTCCCCTTTTACCACCATCTATGTGGCCCAATCGTTCAGAGCTCCAATGGCAAACAAGTTGGGGTTTTTTTGGGTGTGTGTGTGTTTTCTGTCTTTCTTTCTTTTCAGCCCCCCGCCCCCCCCAGTTAACTTTCTACTGTTTTCTGCCTTCTGAAGTTGGCTAGGGTGTGAGTGAGAAGGGTCAAGCAGGTCAGAAAGTGGGAAAGGCAGCATCTGGGAGCTGGCCTGCAGCAGCAGCTCCACAGGGTTACAATCATGCGAACCCAAGATGAAAGCTGGCTGCAATGCCTTTCCAACATCCTGGCTGCATCTTTCTCAGCCACCTATGATGGCCACTGAGGGACTGTTTGTAGTGCTCCACACCTGCAGATTTAGCAATAAAGAATGGAGTGTAAAGGTCTTCTACAGAGATTCCCCCACCCTCTGATTTTTTTCCACTGTGCAGCTATTTTTGGTCTGCTTGCTTTCCTCAAAAATTACTTCACTTTCTTCTTTGGACAATTTCCGTAACATTTATTGTGATTCTGGATTCCAGTGTTCAGGATAATAGTAGAGCAAAGAATCACTGGGTGGCAAACTTGGTTCCAATACTAGAGCCAGAAAATTTGTGTTGAGGATGTGTGATGCCAGATGTGATGACCCGTGGGAAACTGGCTTAGCTGAACCATATTTTGGACCATGCCCCATGTCTGTGGGCAAAGAGCCTTGTTAACCCTGAGTTTAATGGTGCTTTGGTTAGTGAATGGGGAAAGAAAACAACCCTTTAGTGAGCTAATCCAGGCAGCCAAAGGATGTCTAGCTCTGAAAGACATCTGCTTTAAGTGAATTCTGAAATCAAAAGCCCAGCCTGCTTTTGCTGTGTATGCTTGGGTGGGACCATTGCTATTTCATTGGATGTCACTCATTTTTCCTCCAGATAATAGTTAGATATGATTTAAATCAGCAGTTTCTGTGGCAATAAAGTGGTCTTAAGATGTGGTCTTAAGGTGTTAGAGCAGACTTTGTGTGGGAAACAATGCTCATTTTCACATATGATGCATCTATTGATTTCCCACTTTGACATATAAAAAAATATCATAGAATCATCAAGATCAGAAGAGATCTATGAGATCATCCAGTCCAACCCCCCACCCAGCATTATCACTATAACCTCTAAACCACTAAACGTATCACCCAGTTCCAGACCCAGACGCCTCTTGTACATGTCCAGGGTTAGTGAATCCACCACCTCCATGGACAAGCTATTCCAATGGCTGACCACCCTAACAGTGAAAAGCATTTTTCTAATATCAAATCTGAATCTCCTTTGTCTCAGCTTAAGGCCATTTCTTCTGGTCTTCTCACTGTAGGCATGGCCCCCCACCTCACTACAACCTCCTTTCAGGTCATTGTAGAGAATGATGAGGTCACACCTGAATCTCCTCTTCTCTAGGTTAAACAAACCCAGCTACCTCAGCCATTCCTCATAACACCTGTTTTCTAGACCCTTCACAAGTCTTGTCCTTCTCTGAACATGCTTCGGTGCCTCAATATCCTTTGTATATATTTTATATTGCTAGTTCTGTAATAGGTGATTTTCATACAGCTGGTTGATAAAGCAGAAGAATGCAATTCAGTGGATTTAGGCAGCATGTTGCAGTTTCACAGGAAAAACCTCCAGACACAGCATCCCTGAGGCAGTGCTGGATATGGAGGAAGATGAAGACTTATTGGCAGTTAATAGGAAGTTTTCGTAGGAAAAAATGAAGATGTTTCTTCTACTGGTCTTCTCTGCAGCTTGATAAAGCATGGGATGAATATACTTGCGGAAACTCAAGTATTCAGAAGCTGTATATTCTGTGGAGAGCAGAAATTGTACCTATTGCTAAGGGTCAATATAGATCAAATAGTTGGAATTGAGTGTGTGAGGCTGAGGGGAAAAAAAGACACTTAGTATCAAGACTATATTCTTATGAATTTTCCACTTCTTTTTTTTGAGTCTTAATCGAGAACCACTCAGGATTCTTTGATTCCTGTTTTGGATTAGAGATCTAATCTGTGATTGTACACAAAAATACCCATATTCATCAGCCTTTGGAGGACAAATGGCTACTTAGAGCATGGATAAACTGACAACAACACTCTGCTTAGTGTGCTTCATGTTCCATGAAACATGGCCATCTTGATCTGGTGTGGTTAATTAACAGTGATTTCTTATGCAGGTTTTTGCATTTTTTTGTCCTGATTGCACTCAAAGCGAATACTTGTGTAACTGCTCTGCTTTTGGCCATCACTAGAGGGCTTCAGAAGGAGAAACCTGCTTGTCTTCCACATGATGTCAAGAGCCAAAAGTGTCTTCTGAAACCTGATACACAGCATTGTAAGAGAGACCTTTGAGTTATGCTAGTAGGCACTTACTGGTGTTTAGCAGGTTTTTGCATCTTCCGTTCAGGGAACTTCTTTAATAATTTTTTTTTTTCCTTTTTAACCTTCTCTTTTAATCACCTTTACAACATGAATGGGAAAAGGGGCCTTACCTGGCCCTACAGGTGCAAGGTGAGTAGGGCTGGTGATCAGCTAGTGGCACTAAAAGAATTTTGCAGTGCCCTGCATTTCCCTGAAGGTGAAGCGACTGGAACCTGCAGATTGTCAGTGTTCATGAGCATGTGCCCACTCTCCAGGCCACCACTGCAGTTTGGGCGTTGGGTAGAGGTGGCCAAAACTGGGTCGTGACTGTTGCATGTCTGTACATGCTGTGGTTCCTGGGGAAAAGTGTCTGCTCACAAACCAAAGGCGTGAGGGAATAAGGGATGCATTGTATGGAAAGACAACTGTAACTGAATGTCTTGCTTTGAAGAGGTTTGCCAGTGAGTTGGAGAACTGCCCTCAGCCGAGCCCGGTTTCAGTCAGGAAGTTTTATAGGTCATGAAAAGCAGCAATGTCCTTTTCTTAACATCGTGCCTTGCCTTTATATGCAGCAGTGCACATGCGCTGCTGCCATCCCTTGTCTTTGGATCCGTGGCTCAGAGTTAGCCCGAGGAGACTTGTGAGCGCCTCTGATTTCTCTCCGTGGTGTGGGAATGCTGAAGCACATAATGACTGCGATTCAAAGACAAATGCTATCTCTTTGCTGCTGATCACTTTGGCAGAAACCCCCAGATGCTCGGAGACTACAGATGGAGCTATTTTGGGGAGAGTTTTTTTGTTTAAAAAAAAAAAAAAAAGTGCACCCACAACCTTAGAATTTCCTGTTATTATTATTAGTGGTAGTAGTACTAGTATTGTTTTTCTGTCTTTATAATAGCCTCCCCATTCTTCCTATTCTACACCCTCCACCCCTCACTTTTTAATTCATGCCAGCCAGAGTGCATCTAAAAACTTTTCCTAGTGGTGCGTCATTTGTTAGTAAACCAGCAAAGACAAGCTTAACCAATTTAACTAGCAATTTCTGCGAGGCTTTTCTTTTTCAGTGGGCTTTGGGGTTTCTCCATGTGTCTATTGGAGGGACCAGTTTTCAGGAAACTGCAAGAGAGGAGCCTCCAGCCATGACTAGCTCTGTTTAGATCCCTGTAGTTTGGCAGAAGCTGACTACACATGGTCTTTCACTTAGCTGCTTCTCTCCAGCTATTGGAGAGGTCTGATTTGCTGTGTGTGGGATTTCTGCTGCTTCCATTCTGCTTGATAGTTTCCAAACCGAACGGCAGATCCTTGCCTTAGTGGTGGAGCTGGAGCTGGCAGGGTTGCTGCAGCCTGTCCATTTGTGCATGACTTCATTGTCCCACAGCTCTGCTCTGAGCAAATCCGGTGCCTTGAACCATATCCTCCTGAATTTTGAAGCTCTCCAAACAATCTAGGTTTCCTCCTTCGGATGTAAATGCTCCCCCCCCCTCCCCCACAGCTTTGGCTGGGCTAATTGCTCTTTGTTTGGTTTCAAATCAAGTGTGATTAAGAGAAGATTCTTCAGACTGCTGCTTCATAATGTTACCAGACTAGCATAGTAAAAAGTTGTAATATCTGTTGGGGTGAATACCCCAGCACAGAATTGCAGACCCTTTCCTGCTCATGAGTCATCTTCCCCCGAGATCCTGTAGTGATAGCATTACTTTTATTTTAACAGAAGAACGTCCCTGAAAAGATGACCAGTTATTTATCTGAACAAAAGAGGCGATGTTTCTTGGTTGTTTTTTTGTGTGTGAGCCAAACTTTAGGATATATCCTTAAGGAAGGCACTGCTCCAGGTGTAGTTTCCATGCAGATGCTGGCTGGTGGGCCTAGCTGGGCAGGCTGGGGCCGTGCGTGGCATAGGGTATGGGATAGCTACTGGAGGCTGGGGAAACCAAACCAATACTTCTTCTGAGAGAGATCAGATTGTATTATGTTTTGGAGGATTTCAGTAAAACATGTTATGTCTCTATTTATTTTACAGGCAAGTTGCTGAGTTTCACTTTTTAGCAGAGGCTTGTGCTACTGGAGTGGGCTATGCCTGTCTGAACTGCCTGCTTGAGAAAAGAGCCCCCAGAGCAGCTCCCAGCAGGCTCACAACACACATGCACAACACCCTCTTAATGTCATCTTTCTCTTAGAGGCTGTATGATGCCCAGCAAGTGGAATAACAAAGAAGCGAGCCCCTTGCCTGAAGCCTGGAGGAGAGATGTTGCCCATCTGTGCCCCACGGTGGGCTTCAGCCTGGATGAGGTGGTGGATGTGCTTCCACCTCTTCTCTGACTGGTGCGGGGCTTTTTCTTCCTGAGTGAGGTGACCTGGCCTCTCCAGTTTCTGTTACAGACTTTGTGGTTGATATAGGGCCTGTCACAGGAGAGTTTTGGACTGAGTAAACCTAATTTTTTTCTTATCAGCACCCAAGTGTCTGTGCCTGATTGCCTTGTTCTTGTTGGAACTGCCTTCTGCCTGCTGTGCACACACATCTGCGGTTTTAAGCAGCTGTCTGATAGTTTAGTATTTCAACCCCTCTAGCCCAGCAGGTCCCCTCTGCTGGTCATGTGCAGTCGACAGACAGGGCAAGGCTGGCAGGTTAGGGTCTGGCAGGAGCCCCTGCTTTGCAACATGGGGGCAGCTGGGCAAACAGCCCTGTTGGGACTGGGGAAGTGGACTTCTATCCCCAAACTCCTGCCAGTGCTCTCAGGGTTTCAGGTCTCAGAGTGAGACACTTGTGCTCCAATCTGAGCTGTTTGTTTTTAAACTGGAGAGTGAGATGCCAGAGCACCTCTGATTTTGAGGTGAAATACCTTTTAATAAATGCTTGCCTGTTCGCAGCCCAGCAGCAAAAACAAAAGTGTACTGTAGTATTAGGACCATTTTATATTTTCTCCAGTCCTATTTTCTTGGCTGTTAATCATGGTCTCTTTGTCACCTGCCCAGTTAAGGGTAAATGCAGCTGAGGTGTAATATTGTTTACAAGCATTTGTTGCTTTTATTTATCCAGATGGAGGCAGAAGGGCTTTTCTTCTTAGACAGGTAAATGATTAGCTGGTTAGCCACAGCTTCCTTGATCAGAGAGCAGGAGGAAGGTAGAGAAAGGAGTGTGACACCCCTTTTAATAGATGGACATGAGCATCTTGTGGCTCTGTTCATTGTTAGTTCACTCCTGCAGCACTGCTCAGCTGTGAGGTTTCCAGGCGTGCTTGGCAGCACCGACAACAAAAACATCTGGTCCAGGAATATAGCTCCCTTCTGCTGGCAGCTGCATGAAAATGATTTTGTACATTGTGGCGTAATGCCAAATGCACTTAACTTGTACACTAAAGTGCACAGCCTTTATAGAGCTTTGGCAGTGCAGGGCGATTTTAAATGCTGTGCATAAGTCAGCATTAATCTACCAAAGAAAATCAAAACCTCAGCAACTGATTTTATAAAGAACTTGCTTATCACATGTCCCCAGACGTGGCTATACCTTTATACCTGTCTAACAGCTGTTCCTGTCTGAACACAAAGGAAAAGCCTTTTTGTCACAGCCCTGGTTGTCATGTGCCCTCTGTGAGGGTTTGGCACAAATACGAAGGAAAATTTGCCCCTCTCAGACATCCCTGAATTCTTCCCGTCAGCAGCCTCATTTGTCTGTTACTGATAGAGGCTGTCTGTCTTCCCTCTCATTTAGAAAGGACCTGGTGTGTGCTGGAGAAAATGTTAACTGTGAATCAAACAGTTTGTGTGTCTGCTGGTAAATTGTAATTTGAGTGATTGGACCTGATAATTACAGACATCATCATCATCTTGTCATTCAGTTGTAAATCATTCTGTAGTGGATTTTCCTTTTTAAAAAGAGCTGCATTTCTGAGCACAAGTGTATTTTAGAAGTAAAATATAATATGCATTTTCCTTCTTGCTTTGAAAACCCTTGGGGTTATAAGCATGGATCTCATTTGTACACAAACAAGCAAGTTGGAGAGGTCTTTACTCCAGGAAAGCTGCTCTCGGCCTATATATTTCTAGTTAGTTATTTTCTTTTTATTTCCACGGAGTAGCTGAGCTTGGTGTTGCTTTTTCACCTCCAAAGCTGCTGTTCAGTTGTAAGTTTCAAGAATGCTGCGGAAGAGCAAGGAGGAGCAGAAATTCTGGATCTGGTCTGGAATCGTGGGCCTGGGTTTATGCTTTGCAGAAGGAGCCCACTCCTACCCAAGAAGTAGCAGGTGATTTGAGGGCCTGCAGAGGGTGTTTCAACAGGTATGTGCAGGGCTGATGGTGTCACATGATTGTGACCTGAAGTTAGTTCTCTGCTCTGTCACTGCTTTGAGGAGCAATTCTCCAACCAGAGAGAGAAGGAAGAGAAGAAGGACATGGTGGCAAAGGGAGGAGGAGCAAGCCCTCCTGTTGGCTTTTGAAGCTGTCTTTGCTTGCAATGCTGCTGAAAGAAACCAAAGGTATTTTCTGGGGTATTTTTAGAATTGAGAGTGGAATTTGACAAGCCTGTAGGGTTGGTCTGTTCTCCTCCCTTTTCCTCATCCCAGCAACCCACAGTCTGCGTGGACAGTGTTCACTCTGTTTCTCAAACACATGACGGAGGGCTGGTGTTGCAGCTTTCTTTGCGATCCATTCTGTCCCTTGTCAGGTGAGAGGAACAGGCCTTTGAACCTCTTGGGGCCTCCCTGTTTGCACCTGACTTTTTGCATTTGCAGTACTTTCTCTCCGTGAGGCAGGGGAGAAGGCTGCTGATTACTGACAGAGGCTGAGCAGTGACTAATATTGGACCAGAGGAGCTGAAGTGTTTAACCTTTAGGCAAAGATTACCTGAAATTAAAACTTGTAAGGACTTGTGCACTCGCACTGTGTCATTCAGTCGTGTTTGTAAGACACATGTACAGATCGGATGATTCCTTTTATTCCTCAGTAATTTACATATTTTGGCTGCTTCACAAAAGAAACTTCGTGTTGATTAAGTCAGATCATGATCTCACATTAGTCCTTGCTTACAAGAAGCTTTTTGGAAGCTGTAGCATAGCCCAAAATTTTGAGTTTTCCTTTTGTGGGTGTAAAAGAGAGCATAGGTTACTGGCAGCACTAAAAATGGGCATTAAGCTGGGTATTACCTTCGATGTTTGGGGACGTGGTGGCTGTCTGTTAGATGTCATTTCATCTGGCAGGTGTACACCACTTTAGAAAAGAAGCATTAAATCTATTTCTCATAGTAGTGGGCTAAGTGAAGTATGCCACTTTGTAGAAGTGGATTGGTGGCCTGCAAAGAAAATGCAATATTTTTGTTTTCTGACAAAACGCAGGGTTTTGTTAGCATTGCAGATAGAGTTTTAAATATTTGGGAGGAAAATTTGCAGCACTCGCAACATTTTGATGAGGAGAGTTTCCTTAATTAAACCATAGAAGATTTAGGGAATACAGACAACTGAGGGATTAGCAATATGCTACAAAGTTCTTTCACATACCAGTTGATTTGGGTTCAGAAGTCAAAGTCCATAATAAAACTTGCAGTCTTCCAGCAGCTGTTTGCTGTCTTTAACCATTGATGCTACCACTGACCAAAGCCTGGATTCATTCTGTTGAATTTTAGGCACACAGTGGTTGTGCTGAAGCCTAGAATGTAGGTGAACTGGACATTGACAATTTGGCATGAGGGGAAAGGTGCCTGTGAGGGCACAGGTCTGTCCACCTGAGGTGGTATTCATCCTATAGAGGGGTAAAGGTCATTGGTGGGGCCGTGTCTCCTGGAAGTGCAAGGTACTTGCTTCACAGCTGCTTGCTGCTGGCAATTGTGGTGGTGCGTGTTTGTGCCCCCCCCCCCGTGTTTTTGGTATTTTTTTTTTCTTAAATGTTATTTTTCAATGTATGATTGATTTTGGAGTACCATTGCCAGTCTGCCCCCTCTGCTTTGCAAATCTTTCTATTTGCTTTTGGCCTACATAATATCAGGTACTGAGCAGTGCCAAGCCCTTCATCACTATTGGGCAAAGAAATGGTAGTATGTGATGGAGTTACTGAATTTCTCTTGTAAACTGCTTCTCCAGACCCATCTCTTTTTAATAAAGGATCCTGTATGGAACAGCCCAAAGGAAAGGTTAAGTGGGATTACTTTTCCTTCCTCTCATTTGTTCTGTTCCTTTACAGATGTGCATCGTGATAGCTTTGGTGTTTGTTATCCCTAACTGTTGGGATACTTTATTTGTCTTTTAGCATTTGAGTTTCATTCCATGTATGAAATGACAGAGGAGTTGTAAATAAATTCCTCTTCCCTGTTCATCTTCAGGGCTTGTTGGTCAGTGAGGGTCTGAGGCTGTATACTGAATAAATCTGTCCTGTGAGGGAATTAGTGTCTTCATGTAATTGTGGGTTTTCATGATGTATGTACTAGAAGAACATTAGTGTTATACTAGAACTGCTATTTTTAATGTATTTTACCTTCTCAGCTTACATTTCTCCTAATATAGCATCTGTGTGACATTTGGTGTGTAGGAAATCTGCTTTCAGTCATTTCAACCTTTTGTTTTCTCTCCTCTCTCAGATGTTTGCTTTCTGCCCCCCTCTAAGTTTAAAGCTTATTGTCAAACCAGAACTTCAGTTCCTCGTTGAATCTCTCCAGCTGCATGAAACATGCAGGACTTTTCCATCTCCCAGGTCCAAACTGTGGCCCAGCAGTGTCTGGACTGCACATGTAGGGAGGGACCCATGTGTTGATCCCCTTTGGAAAGGGGATCTGCCCTCCAGGTGGGAGCAATGGAGTTTCACATTGCTCAGGGGAGAGCAGGGACCAGGCAGTGGACAAATGCCTGCCTTGGCTCTGGTACCCCCAGAGATGCTGCTTTCCTTGGCATCAAATGCACGCTGAGATTGAAAGTAGAAAAGCTGTGAAAATTTTTGGCATTGTGCATTAGTCTGTTTTGTCTCCATCATCTACATCTCTTATTGTCTGACCCTGGAGCTTTGCATAAAGGAGATGGATATAATTTCTTTTCCTTCACACTCAGGCTTGCTTTTCATATGTGCTAGCAAGAGCTTGTTCTGATCGCAAGAAACCAGAGACTGGATGTAGAATTGTATAGCAACAGGCATTTTTAGTGTGAGTAACAGTAATGAAAGTATGGTACTAAACCTTCCTTCTTTTATGAGAGCTCTGAAGATGTCAGTATAAGACTAGCTTGTTGCATAACTTGTAAGTATTTTAGGCTTGATAAGGACAGACAGTTGAATTGTGTAGCTGGGACAAACATGCAATCTGAGCAGGAAACTCTTTTAAGTAATGATATCTAGGACTGAGAGACTAGCCTTGGAAATGGTTGAAGAGATTTGCCCTTTGGAGGTTTCTCTCCTGATTGCCTTTGGAAAAGCCTGTGGCATACTGGGGTTTTACTGAGGAAGGTCAGCAGTGGTGCAGTTTCTGTGCCTTCAGAGCAGCTCATTGAGTGACCAGCAAAGGCACCGAAGGCACATCAGGCAAGAAAGAAAATATTGTTGTCGGAGTGCCTGGCAGAGGAGGTGGTTTGGGGGAGACAACAGACAAGTATTGTCTTCCCGTGGTTTTTGGCTCCTTCCTGCCTGCACATGATTCCATCTCCTGTGACTGCACAATGCTGCTACACAGGCTCCTTCGGGCAGTGCTGGGACCCTGCTGAAGAGCCAGCCCTCCTCATGCCTTTTTGTCCAGTTAATTTAACTGTCGCTTTATGGCTGCAGCCTCAGTGATGGCACTGTTGAGAACAACTTGGCTCATTTTCTCTTCTGTTTCAAAGGGTGCCTTTAGCATGCAATAGAGAGGGTGTTGTGCCAAGGGGAGACAAAGCAACTTCTGTTCTATGTGTGTTTGGAAGTGTGTTTCTCACCTGCTTGATGAAATGTTGCCACTGAAGGTAACTGAACGTGGTCATAAGGACAGCACTGTTCTGACAGCCAGTCTGCACAAAACTAAGGTTTTTTTTGACCCTTGAGAAAGCTTCACAGCCGTCTTCTGCAATTACTCTGCCTGAGCAGTGTTGCCGGTTTGCTGTTTCTGGCAGTGTGGCTCTGTGCCAGCAGCAGGAGCTCAGAGGCTGGTGGGCAGCTCACAGTGACAGGCTGGGTTTCCAGAAAGCTCACAAATGGTAAAGCCTGTGAAGAGCTTTCTCTGCATGGGCTCTGTATGTGGACAAGGAGAAAAGTCTGAGAGGCACCCTTTACGGCAATGCTGGGGGTGATGCTCACCACCCCTGCCACTGCTTGCTGGTTGTCTACTGCTCCTTCAGTGCCGCTGAGTGTGTGGCATGATAGATGCCTTTTCTTAAGAGTCTGAAGGCCTTTGAAAAAGTCTGTGTTAGGGAAGGACTTGAAGGACAATGCAGAGAAATTAATGTGCTGATGCCAAGATGGGAAGAATCTGTGGGTAAGGGATCTATGAAAAAGAGACCTTGCACATGAAGTGGAACAAGCACAAGGAGTGCTGGGAGGAGTGAGAAGGTAACAGAGGAGAGAGATAGAAGGGAAATAAACTTGCATGAGGTCTTTAGCTCGAGGCTTGTAAAAGACTAAAGAAAGATGGGATGTAATAAGAAAGTTGGAGGTTCTTGTTTGTTAAGATTTAGGAGGAATTGTATATGGACTTGTTAAATGTTTACTGTACCTCTTGATTAAGGTATTGTCTTTTAAACAGTTTAGACTTTCCCTCCCAGGAAAACTCTGATATTTTCTGTTAAGAGCTATTTTGTCAAATTCCCAATTCCAACACTTGGTTGTGGTGTTGGAGAGGATCATGTTTTTCCACATTGCAGTCTCCGCACTGCAAGCTGATCTGCTTTATACAAACTTCCTACCTTGGCAGTCACTGGCAGGAAACTTACCTGGTGCTCTTGTGGTTTGGTTCCTCCCAAAATTACGATCTCCTTCCCAGCTTGGAGGCAGCACCATATTTCCCAGTTCAAGTACCATGCTGCGTGCAATACTGCCTCAACTTCCCTTGCCAAAACATCTCCCTCATGTGTGAGAACTTCATTAGCGAGTGAGCTCGTTATTGTATGTATGTATGTATGTATTATTGTGCTAGGTGCTGTTCAGAATTTTCCCTGTCCTGGACAGATTGTGCTCTGAATAGATGCTGTCCAGGTCTGATGTGTGAGGAGTAGGGAGGTTGTGACACTCAAGCAGAATGTTGGTTTGCAAAAGTTGGTGTTGTGATTTATCAAGGAAGATTTTTCTTTCTGTTTTTAGTGTGTTTTAGGAGGTTTTTTTGTTTGTTTGTTTTTTTTAATATGGGTGGAGGGCAGAAATTAAAAGCAAGAAGAAGCAGAAAAGAAAATAAACTGGGTTTCTTGTGGGCTTCTGTTTTTATTCAGTTTTCATGTCGGGCAGATGGTACAAGAAGGGACAGATCATCATCATTTTGGTGCCTCTGAAGGCAAACTGGTTCCCTTTCCATCGCTTTGGAGATCTCTGGATTAGCAGTCCCTTTTTCCTCCCAGTGCTGGACTGAGGCTGCTGCCTGCGCCTCCGTGCAGATGCCAACTGTCTAGTGATCTAAAGATTCTCAGATTCCGCAAGTTACCACTGGAGTTTGTAATTCTCAGTAGCTCAGCTTACTCTCAAACTCCAGGCAGAGCATTATCAGCTGCCATCCTCCAGGCAAGGCAGCTCTGTGGGTATAGGCAGGCAGAGCTTCATGAACAGCATTGCAAAAGCAAAGAAAAAGAGAACTGGGGCTTCCCTTTCTCCATCCCTCTTTACTGGTGTGTACAGCTTTCCTCTGTTTGGTAGTGATACTAATTCTTAAAATTCTTTAAGTTGTAACTTAAAATGACAGGATGCCGTTTGTGCAGGGAGAGCTGAGATTTGTCACTGTCTCATTTCTTAAATCAAAAAGCAAAATTACTGAAGGGACCAATTTCTATTCCACTTCATACTGATATAGAGCAGCATATAAATCATCTGGCAGGATAGATAAACTTGCTCTTGCCTTTATCACAGAATATTGTCTTGCTTTATCCTTGCTGGACTGTGTTTTCTCATTCACATTTACCCTTATGATATTACTATGGTAAATAAAATCTTCTAAAATTGTCTTGAGTTTCTTCCCCTCAAGCAGTGCCCTCCCTTAAGAGGGCAGTCAACAACTGGCAAAGAGCAATGGTCAGACAGCTCTTCCACCTAGGAGAGTTTGGATGGAAAGTCACCACTTATATGCCCTGGGACATGTCTTTGTTCTACCTATAGGTGGCTTGGGGTTTTTTTTAATTTTAAAATTCAGCTCCTGAAATAATTTCATTGTGCTATAGATCTTGGGAAACACTGCTATTTCCCCTTTACTCTCAAAGGTGTATTTCTCAGAGACAGGTTCTCATAGGGGTCTCATACCAGTTTTAATGTTGGAACAGGTCAGGACTGTTGTGTTTAGTCTCCTGAGGCATCTAGACAATGATGTTTAGAGAAGTATATAGAAACAGGACAGACATGAAGTGATTTTTCTTTTCTTTTGGTTTTGTCCTCCCTGCTTCTGACACTTCTAGAGCCTAATTCTCCTCTTTTCTATTCCTACACAAGGTCCAGCAAAATGTTTCTGCATTCCTCATCTTCTAAAAATTTGTGTAAATAAGCAGAATTTTCTGTCAATACTAATGTGAGGGGTGGGGTGTTACCTTTGGAAAACGTGCTGAAATGGAATATTTGAGCTGTTTAGATTATTCTTCCATAAATGGATCTATTCTCATAGCTTTTGACTGGGAGTTGCTCCGATGACAACCATGGTCAGATACTTAAATTATTAGCTACTTAAATCATCACAATTTTGTAAATGCTGATCTAATGAAAATAACAAGCCATTGATTTGCCATCTGCATGCAGAAAAACCCTTACTGATATTTAGTGTGGAGTGATGAATGGAAGAGCAAGTGGTGTTGAGATTTTGTGCTACAGCCGTAAGCAAGCTGATGAGGTACCGCTGGGTGGCATACTGAGAAGTAACATGACTGGTTTTGTTTTTAATGTGCTAATTCAAATGATTAGAAATTATTTTAGTGTACATAGGTGGATTTCTGTGTGGGCATCATATGTGGGTTTTAATCTTACAGGCAAAATTATTTTGATCAAAGAGTATTGTGGTTAGAAATCCCTAGAAATGCTGACACGTCCATTTAATCTCTGAAGGGAAACACATGGAAAAGGAGAGGAAAGCTGCTCCAAGCTTGATCTAACCACATGAGTCGTGTAAAAGTATAGCTTACTGCAAAAATTACTGGTAGTCAGACGTGCTGTCACAAACAGACAGTGAATGTATAAGTTATAAAACACACCAGCCCAATCACAGGGAAGACAAAGAAGGTTTCAATGGCAGTTTGTATTCACAGATAATGGCTTAAAGTAGTAATTGATGCCAGCTGCATAAAATCACTAGGAAGAGTTCACCAGCTGCCTCTCTTCTCCAAGAAAAAGGAGGTGCTTTTGTATTACTTCATGAGAATGACAGTCTCTTTCCTCAACCAGTTTTAATTCTTTCCTTTTGTGATACCAGTGCCTCTGCAAATGGAGGGACTGTTAGTGGTGGTGGTGTGGTGCATGTGTTGTCAGGAGAAGGTGAGGGACCTTTTGTCTCTGAGACTGGCTCAAATGTCCAAATCCCAGGATGGCTGCTGAAACACCTCGCTCTGCACAGGAGGATCCCTGCTGCAGGCTGCAGCGTACCCTCCCTGAGGCACATGTGTCCGTAAGGAGATCTGTGTGGAAATGGCCTTATCCGGTGAGATTTTTGGGTGGGATTCATCTCACCCTCATGGGAGTCATCTGCAAGATTGGTGTCTGCATCTTGGCTAATGACCTCACCCTCCTTTTGTAGTTAATGGGAGAAGTAAACGCTGGTAGGGCGCAGATTATTTGGCCTCTTTCAGATGTCCAACTGGAATTAAATAAGCTGTGTCCTGGGAAAAAAGTGCTCCTGAATCTGGAACAGAACAATTTTGACTTGGCCAACCTTTTTTTCAATTTCCTTTTTTTTGAAATCTTCCACCAATTGCTGTACTGCAGTGGTGCTGCAGGCTTCTCTGTGCTGATTAATCCTCATGATAGTTCCTGTCGCCACAGAGTCTTCAGGACTCATTGCCAGGGAGTTATCGATCCACACTAAGTAAGTGGAGTCCTTCAAAGCCTGGCAAGAATTATTGAATCCATTTATTTTCGTAGACTGGATTTTGGGCTGGATTGAACTGTAGGTGAGATGTTATTTGTGTTGTGGACAAATGCTCAAAGGTGATTGAAATAGGAGCGTAGGACCATTATTAGTCTTAGTTAAGGGAGATGCTTGGACTTGCTGCAGGCCATTGAGCAGGTGCTGTGACACAGCCTCAGTGAAGAGCTGAAAGAGCAGTAACTGCCTGCAGTCTGCTGCATGTCTGTGCCGTTTTTGTTGTTTGTTCTTTAGGTTTTTAGTTTGGGGGGAGTTGGTTGTTGTTTTTTGTTTGTTTGTGATTTTTTTTTGGATGGGGATTTTTTCTTGGGTTTTTTTGGGGGGTGGCATTTTTATTATTTTATTTTTTAGATATAGATCCTGTCTAAATATTACCATTTTGGCTGCTGTTACAGTAGGTGAACATGAACAACCTTTAGGACAAAATAGCATATTAATCCAATTATATGTATTAACCTATCAGCAATTAAGTCCAAACTTTTAAGTTGAACAAAGCTTCTATTAGTTTGGGGTTTTTTTGCCTAAATGCACAGTTCAGAATTTGTGTAGTAGTTCCTAGAATAAGCATGTATTTTTCTTCTCTTCTTTTTCTTTTCACATATGGTCTAAATAAATAAAAAATCACGCAGCAGCAAGGACAACAGAAGCAGCTGAGGAAGCACCAAGTTAGCTTTTGGCTCAAAAAGCTGTTCTGACAAAGCTTTCTCCCAGGGCTGCTGTTCACTGGGAACTTTGATTTACAAGATCCTTTTATTATTTTGTTCAGTGTTCTAGAAATACACAGTATTTTACTTCAAAGATGCACCACAAGAAGATATAAGAATAGTTTATCCCTGGTGCATTTTGGGAATTCTGTCATAATAATTTACAACTAAGCATTACATTCCACTATTAGAGTATTTGAAATAACTATTTGCTTTGTAGCATAGAGTAGCTTCTTTTGCTCAAGCTGTGTGTACCAGTGTGTATAAACAGTTAACATGTAATTAGTATTAACATCTGCATATGTCATGAATAGGATATTTGATTGCTAGTATGGTACAAATTGCAAGGAAGTTTAAGGCTTAAAATTTTATCATGTAATCAGCTTTGACATCACAGGATAATCAAAATATGCACTACCGTTCCCATCAGCAACCCTAGGGACCAGAAATTTTTGGTTCTTCCTGGAATCAATTTAAGGTAGACATCTTCTGCCTGGATATCTAAGAATAAAAATTTGTGGAGCAAATAAAGATTGTGCCTAAAGGGTTATCCATCTGCCTTTTCATTTGTTGCCGTGAGAGGTGCTTGAAGAAGACTACCACTGTCTTAGTATGGGAAGGGAGCTGGGGGTGGGATGGTGTCTGCTCCTTCTTCTTCTGTATCTCTTTGCTGCCTGCTCAGACACCACCTCAAAGTGTGTGTGGATCCTTCCATGCAACACATCCTTCTGTCACTTCAGAAACAGATTGCGGGTGTTTTTAAGGAGGGGTGTCATAGTGTTGCCTGTTTCAGCTCTTTGAAGGGATGACCTCCCTTCACCTTAGCTGCTCTCTGCTTGGCAGCTGAAGCAGGGGGAGCCGGGGGAAATCATTCCTCTGCCTTTGTGTCCCAGCATCCTGTTTACTTCATGGGCTCCTGGCCCGTTCTTCCTGATGCACTTGCTCTTCCTCCACCAAGGCAGATGGAGGAGGAGGAAACTTATGCACCAGACGCATGCCTCATCCTTGCAATGAGGGGAATTCCTGATCTCCACCTCTTCTTTCCTGTGCCAGTCCCATGCTGGCACTGAGATGGGAACCCGCTTCAGCAGCCGGCTGCATGGAGGCACTGCCTGGCATTTAAATAGAACTGGTTGCAATTTTCAAAATTAAAAGAGAAAAAATGAGGAAGATAAAAATAATACTTCTCTATCATAAATTGACAGATTTTTCCAGTTTTCTAGTTCTCTGCAAGCTATATATTTGTTTATAGTATTAGAAGCATGGGGTTTTTGGAACAGCTTATGTCCCGCTCCATCACTGGGCCAAGTGCAATGCATCCTTCATTTACTTTTTTTGCTCTGCAGAAAACTCGGAAAGCTAAAGACTTGTTTTAGACCACCTCAATAAACAGGATTTCGATGACATGAACATAGAATGGGTTTTCTAAGCATGATGCTGGCAGAAATTGAACTTTAAAAAAATCTACTTGTGTGAAAGTGAAGAAAAAATAAATAATGCATTTGGTGTATTAAATTTATAGAGGTTTGTTTTGTTTTATTTTTTTCCAAAGGATGAAGAAGAAGAAATCAAACTGGAGATTAATATGCTAAAGAAATATTCTCATCATAGAAATATCGCAACTTATTATGGTGCTTTCATTAAGAAAAGTCCTCCAGGACATGACGACCAGCTGTGGGTAAGTAGATGTTTTTCAAACATGTTCATAAGTCTTTCTCTATTGGATATAGTTTGAGGATGACAGAAATACCATGTTATGGAAGGACAAACTAATAGAATTTGGTGCTTGCCTGAACATATAGATAAGTGAATCACATAGGCTAATCACACATCCTTAAGAGGATGGCTGAACCGTAATTTGCTATAAACAGTGGATTTGTTCTTTGAGTGACTTTTTTTTCCCCACTTCCCAGATGGATAGTAGCATGTTTTTTGGGAACAAGACAGCTGAGCTGAGCAGTAAGAATATGTGACTGTAAAAAGAAAGCTGCGCTTGAGAATTGTACTCATTACGTTTCCCATCCCACCTTATTCTACACCCTCTAGAGGACTGAAGTTTGGGTTTTAAATGGCAGGGTATAATCATCAGTGCACGATCTTCCATAAATAAATGGGAGTTAAAGGATAAGATGTGTTGCAGTGGTGTGATCAGTTTGATTCCTTCAGCATTGGATGTGCTCTTGCTGCTAATGCGTTTTGCATAGCTGAGCAAATCCAGATTCCCAGCATTAATTTACAGGGATTAAATCAGTCCTTGAAAATGTGGTAACTAATGTGAAACATAGTCCATATGTCTGACACACATTGAAGACACTTGCTTGAATCCATTTTCCAGGCAGAGATGTAACAATAAGTTATATTCTCTGCTTCACAAGGGTTTCCCAAATCAGTGCTGCAACCTGATTATTTTGCTTTGCTAAGCATCTGAAACCTGTGTTTAATGTTGGTTGTACACTGATACTTGTTTTGCAGCTTGTTATGGAGTTTTGTGGAGCAGGCTCTATCACAGACCTTGTGAAAAACACAAAGGGGAATACTCTGAAAGAAGACTGGATAGCATATATCTCCAGAGAGATTCTGCGGGTAAGGAAAATAGACTGTTCCACACAGAAACAATCTTAAGGATGTAGCCTAGCTTGAGGTTCTGCAAGAAGCTGTTTCTGATCAATCCCATTAGCCATGTCATCACTTGGGGAGTGTGTAGGAGCAGATAGGTGTCTGCTCCACATCATTCCACTGAGTGTGAGTTGTACTGTATTGTAACAGAAGCTTGCAGAAAGCAGCGATTTTTAGTCATAATAAGCCAGCGGAAGAGCCAGTGATCTTACCTATTGTAGAAGCTGTGAAACAGTGTCTATGAGACCTGAGGCTGAAACAGTGTTGTGGCAGAGTAGGGTATGGAGTGGGCTTTTCGAAATGTGCTTGCAGCTGTCTTTCTCTGCTCCTAATCAAGTCTATAGAGGAGGGGGGTTGTTGTGTTAGGCCAGCAGTCAGAACTTCAGTGCTCATACTGTATATTCTTGCAGTCTGTCTAGAGCAGGCAACTATGTCATGTGTGACTGTGCAGTGCTAGCAGATGGCACTGGAAAAGTTTTTCAGGAAGAGGGTTGAAATTTACCATTTTTTTCTAAAATTGAAACTTTCACTAATTACTCTTAATATTTAATTTGCATTTTGAAATGTGCTTTTTGAACTGGCATTTTTTTCTGCACCAAGTAGAACTGGTATAGTTTTCCTTGTGCTTCTTTATAAAACAAATTGCCTCCTACCCATACCACTACACAGTATGTTTGTTCAATTGCCTAATCTATTTATGAAGTTCTAAAGGGCTTTATGTTAAAGGAAGCCAACACTGGCTTTTGCATGAATCAATGCTGCTGTTGTCTGCATTACCCGTTTGGTTGGCCTTGGCAATTTTTAAGATGAGAATGGAAGGAAACGTATGATTCTGGTCTCTTGCTCTAATGCCAAATGCTAGAGAAGAGTCCAGCTGCTGGCATTTGGGCTGGCACATTTTAAGTTGTTTAGAAGGGAGAAGTTGTCTTTCAAACAAATGGATAGCATGCTTTAATATGAAGAAAGCTAACTTCTGCAGGACTCGTATTATGCTTGATTTGACAATTGTGGGACCTTGGAGGTATTCCATGCTATGTTGCATTCATCCTGGGTTCTCCTAAGATAAAGCAGTCAAATGCTTGCTAAGAAGAGGAAAAAATAATTTACCTCAAACAAGAATTAGGGAAAGCAATTTTCTCATTCCTGGGAAAGATGTGCAGAAGGAGCCTTATCTACTGGCCAGCACAACCTGGAATATCTGGAAAAAAAAGGAATGCCAAACTCACATTGCTATGAGACATTCCAAAATCTGATTTGACATAGTGTTTGTCAGAAATGAAGGAAAGAGGTTGTGTAACACAAAGTTAAAATGAGCTAAAGTGCCAAAGGTTGGTTTAGGTGGAGACACAGGTAAAGATCGACCCAGTGGATCCTAGTGTGGTTGGAGGGGTCTGGGGAAATTAGATCTGCTCCTCTGTCTCCTCCCAGCCCTTTACAAACCCAAATGTGTTTTTTCAGTAAGGTTAGATCGTACTCTGGAGAGAACAGACAATTATCTGTCTGGCTGGGTTGGAGTAGCAGTAGGATTTAAAAAATATCCTGTGTGAAGCTGTGGAAAAGCCTTTATTCCTGTGAAAAATAAGACCACACTTAGCATTAGCGGTCAGTGAAGGGTCTTGGGGACATCAGCCATTCACTTAATTTGCTTGTGACATGTAGAGAGAAGTTGTGGATGGTAGGATTTTGTCACACTCATTAACTGTTTTAAAAAAAGAAAATAGCCCAGTGGTTATGTAGGCAAACTGGTAAATGATCATTTAATGAAGAACATGTGTTAGGAAATATTTCTCTACAGCAACCACTACTCTCTTAACCTCTTGCAGCTGTAAAGGTTCTATTTCTTTATTTTTCATAAAACATTAAAAGACTTTGAGGGCAACACGAATAGGCAAGATGATCCCACTGGAGACTACAATTTTCTGAGCAGAAAACTGAGGAGAAACCAAAATACAGGCAGTTGCTAAGAGGGTTGCCTGTTGTTCTCCCAATTACATTAGAGAGTAAAATGCAACATATGTCTTTCTCAGCCCTCCCTCCACATGGCTAACGCTTTGGGGCATGTATCCAGGTGCTGTCTCAACAAAAAGCACCGTATGCCAGGAGGTTTTGTTTCCTTTGGAAAGTGTAACACTTACGCTTTTTTAAATTCTTTTTTCCTCTTTTCTTTTGCATTTTTTTTTCCTGAGGAACAATTATCTGGCTTCATATTTATGGAGGGTAGAGAAGAGAACTGCAGCTTTGCAGCAAAGCATTTCTTTGTCATCTGTCATCCCTTGCCCTCAAATATGATTGCCAGTGCATCATCCTCCCACCCCCTTCTCAGGGGTGCATATATGCATGTTAATGCTGTCTCCTTCTCCTTCCACCTCCCTTCCCTAGACTAAATTCTGTGTGACCTGTGCATGTCAGATGTCAGTGATGTACACCAATGCTGATGTTACCTACAGTGTAATTGCAGGGAGACTTTCAGGGAGCTGAACTTCCTTCACATGACAGCTGAGAGGTGTTTTCACAGTGCAGATGTTGGGCTGTATTTAGGTACAGTGTGTGCATGACCTGGGGCCTGTATGTCTGCTCCATTACTGAAAGCTGTGGGTGGTGTGCTGCTACAAGGCTGCTGCAGGTCCCATTTCTCCCAGATGTTGAACAAGAGCCCAACACTCAGTGCTATGACCTCTGAGGCTGCTGGGTATGGGTAGTCTGTTGCTAAACGAGGAGCCTAACTCTGAACATCCTCTCCTTCTCCTTAATGCAGGGGTTGGCACATCTTCATGCCCATCATGTGATTCACAGGGATATCAAAGGGCAAAATGTGTTGTTAACAGAGAATGCAGAAGTGAAGCTTGGTAAGTAGTCACACATGTCCACTTCCTTATTTGTCCAGACTTTGGTTTTGTGACATTCCCAAATTAATTTCATCCTTTAAGAGCCCCCCAACATGTTTTATAGCATGAGTACTCTGTCACTGCTTCCATGTGGATTGACAGCCTGCCTGTATTTCCTCCTGCTTTGGGAGGATTGAGTGCAGGTTGTTGTTGAATTTTGTTAGAAGATGTTGGCTTTCATTCCAAAGAATCAGTGAGAGAATGATTTTGTTTACCCCACTGAGCTGTGTGTGACTTGAATTTGTTCTGATTCGCTTTATTCTGGACTCAGGAAGTGACAAGAGTCTCTCTTGTATTTGGCTTTATTTAAAATAGCACCTGCTGTTCAGCTTTTGGACACAAAATTATGATCTGGGCTGCACACTCGAGGGAGCTGTGGCATCAAGTTCAAAACAAAGTTCCATCTCTGGCATGTCTGCCGAAAAACATGCTCATCCCTGGCCTCTTCTCTCCCTGCCAAATGGACATACTCCTTTTTTCTTCCTGTCTAATTTGTCTCTTCCAGTTACTGCTCATGTTAACCTTCTGTGTATCACACTCCACTTGCCACCTTTTTTCTGTTAAATATAGAGCTCTGCTGAAGCCCTCCCACCCAGCCCACATCCCTTCTGTTTTGCATTACACCTTCTTGCAGCACGAGGCATGGGAAGATGTCCCGGCTGCGGGAGGAGGAAGCTCTCAGGAGAGCTTTCCTTTGTTTGATCCAAAATGGAGCGTGGTAGCTTCCAAACCATTGCTCCCACTGAGCTTGTCTACACCAGTTTGTCAGTGTCATTCAGATGATGGATGCAATGAAGCTGACACAGCCTTTCTAGAGTAGATGCAGTTACTGGTATAGAAAGACATATAACACTGGTTGTGAGCAGGGAGAACTGGAGGGCAGGAAACACCCTTGTAGTATAATTGCCTTGTAATGAAATGGGCATCTCTTTTGCAACTTGTGTGCGTGTTCAAAGTTAGCTCCTCTTGAAAAATCCTCACTTTTTGCTCCCATTGATGCTTTTGCTCTGTGCATTAAAGCAGAGACCAATTCCCTGAATAACAGATTATTTTTGATGTCCTATTTTAGAACAGAAAAAGTGGTGAACCAAAAGAGAGATGTGTTCTTGCATACAGTTTTCCCACAGCATGAGAGGTGCCTTTGGGAAGTGGCTCTTTCTATACAGGCAAAGGTGCTTGGCTTCACCATGTGGGAAGGGAATGGCCCTTTCTCAGCCTCCCAGACAGTATTTTTGCAGCTGTACTCTCCCTTCTGTCCAGACAGACCGGTGAGAGGTATAGGAGAGGTAGTCATATTGCTGCTGTGTCCCTTGACATTTGTGGCCCAAGCACATTGCATGTGAACCAGCAGGGCTCAGTTGCCTCAGGATTAATCACTGTATTTCTCCTCAATGTGGTCCTCCCATGTGGAACATCTACAGGGTTTTATTTCCAAATCACTTTATGAAAGTAATCACTGCATTATTTTTCCCCTCTTTTATTTTATTTTACTCTTTTCCCACCCACAGTGGATTTCGGTGTGAGTGCTCAGCTGGACAGGACAGTTGGCAGGAGAAACACTTTTATTGGGACTCCATACTGGATGGCTCCAGAAGTTATTGCCTGTGATGAAAATCCAGATGCTACATATGATTACAGAGTAAGAGAGTTTTGTTCAAAGAAAAAAAACTGAAACATACATTTGCGGTATAAATGTCCATGAATGATGGAAGTTTTTGAGACTTCTTATGCTTTGTAGGAGTAATGACTATTTTGTGTAGTTACATTCTGATTACAGGAGTACAGGGTATGAATATGTCAAATTACGGCCTTTAACCATTGCTGTTGTTTGTATTAACATAGCTTTGAGATATAAAGAGTATGGGATTTCAAGGTGCAGCAGATGCTTAGGGAAGGCAAAAAAGAGTTTAACTGGAATCACTTGTCTTCTCAATTTGTAGGATGGTTGTACTTTAAATTGTGTTAGACTATGTCCCAGTTATTGTAATAACCCAGAACAATGCATTTTAGGCATTTCCTTAAATAGAACTACCGTCTGGAGAGCCAGTGAAGTACAGAAGGATCTTTTAAAATTGTTTCTGATTTCAGGAAACATATACAAGTTGATGAAAATTTATCCATCACAACGTTTCTTAACAAAGATTATTCTTTACATAGTTTGGTGCAAACCAAAAATTTAATTAATGCAAAATTGTAATTGTCTTGATGGTATTTGCACTACCCTTAAGAATATGAGATGCATATATTTAAAGTTAAATTTACCTGGTGAAAGCATACTGTAATGTTAAAAGTTCTTCTCAGCTGACTTTAATGAAAGTACAAGGAAAGAAAAAAAGTGAAAATACTCTTTTTCTGAAATCTTTACTTAGACTAATGCAGTGTTCCAACTTTTAACCAAGGACAATAACGGTATCAGAAAGCCAGGGATTAAGGCCTTAGAGCTGAATATCAGTTACATCAATTAATTGTATCAATTTGTTGAGACTGATAGTGGTGTTAGTTATCATATGTTTGTGTATGTCTAAATCTGTTTAAAAACCCCAGATTAGTTTGAGTTGGTCTTTTTGTACCTTTCAACTAAGATTGATCAGATTGATCCTATTTCTCTTGATTTAATTGCTTTTTACATCCATCATCCAATTGTAATAAAGATAATGCTTTATATCTTTGCAGATGGAGATATTAGTAAGGAAGGTTTGCTATTAAATGATCTAATAAGATAGAAAAACTCCCTGCAGTATTTGTTAATACAGGAGTGATGTGAAAAATAACTTCTGCTTCTGAAAACACCTGTTTATTGCTACTGGTGGAACCTATAGGTTCTCTCTCAAATTAATGTTTGAAAGATTTTGTAAGATCATAAGGCTGTGCAGTTTAGCTTAAAATGGCTGAACTGGACTAAGATTAAAGGTTGCCTTGCTGGATCTGAAAATACAATTGTTAGAAATGCTTTTCTGCTTTAGTACATGAAGAGCATATTTGCTCATTAGTGTTAAGTAATTTTTTAAAAAAACCAGCTATTGCAACCAGAAATGAAGACTGCTTTGCTCAAGAACAGCTCCCTTTCACAGCAGTCTTCTCCAGTGCTTTGACCGTTAAACCACGTCAGTCTCTGGAGCTGGTTCCTTGGCAGAACTCTTCCATCTCTTGCCTTTGTTTGACCTTCCTGGCTCTTGTTCAGGGTCTCCCTAGTCAGAGGCACTGGCCAGAAGTGGTACCTTAAAAAGCTCTTGCTGAAGGACTCTTGTTCTGTAGCGTTTCAAGCAAAGCTGAGATGGTAGCAGAGGAGCGTTGGCTTTGGTGCAAGCAATGTCTGTGGTAAACATGGAGGTGAAGTAAATGTTGAGAACCCCTGCCTTTTCAGTGGTGTTAGTGACTAATTCACCTCTCCTTTTTAACAGTGGTCCAGTATTTTCCTTCTGTTCCTGCTTTTTTACGTACCTGAAGAACCCTTTCTTGTAGTTTTTGACATCTCTGGCCACTTTAAATTTGAACTGAGCTTTTGCTTTTATAACTGCATGTCTATGCACCCTGGCAATGCCCTTTTGCAGTCCTTTGTAAATAAGGCAATATTGGAAGCTGTTCTTTCACAGGCTTAGATTTCTGGCAAATGTATTTTCCTTTGTCATAATGTGAATATATTTTTACGTGTTATTAGAAAAGATTGTTTGCTCACTCTGTAAGAATATGTTTGAATGTTTCTGCATATACATATGTATTATGTGAAAAGTAGGATTTTCTGGTACTGTTACAAGAAAAATGTAGCTTTTATTATTTAAATAACCTTGATATTTGGTTTCAGCCTCACCTACAGGGCCTCTCTATGTAGTACTGTCTTAGTGTCGAATGGGCAAATCCACCTACTAACATATGGTCTCTCTCTTTCTGTGCAGAGTGACCTTTGGTCATGCGGCATTACGGCCATAGAGATGGCAGAAGGAGCTCCCCGTAAGTGATACGTGTGCTTCTGCAGTGGGCTCATTAAGACTGAAACATATACTTGGGTGATGCTGGTTGTAATCTAAGCCTAATTTTGAGGTTTCTGAAAGTATCCTTGTGTTATTTCCGTTCTCTTTGGTTTTGCTTGCTCTATAAATATAAAACCCCATAAATAGCAATGCTTTTGATAAAGATAGGATGGTGTTTGAGCACTACAGTGCAAACTGCAGTAATTTAATTTCTATAGTAGGAATATTTGGAAGCTAATCGAGTGTCTGACTTCCTTCCTATGGGTAGTATATTGTGTTTTGGAGTTGTGTCCCAGTTTGTCTATGGCCTGGCCTGGAATACCGAAACCTCTGGGGAGGTCAGTGGGGCCTTGAAGAAACAGACCTTAATGAAAAACGCATCTGTAGCAGTTGTTTCTGTGTTGGCTTTCTGTCAGTCTGGATAATGCTAACATTGCTTTTCTTTTTGTTCCCACTCTTCAGTGAGTGGTGTTGGTCTTCCTTAGCAGTGACATGACTTAAACTATAAATCCATTTTCAGCACAAAGCATTGAACTTAAGTATTCTCAAGCAGGGATCATTGTCAGTTCATAAGGATACTTTTTGAGAGGGAAATCTGGAAACCAAAAATGCATAACTTTTGAATAGCTTCTTTTCCTTTCACATAGTTCTTTCAGAATATCAAGACAGACAGCAGATATATGTCAGGAGGACAGAAACATTTGGAAAGAAAAGTTAGGCATAGTGTTTTAGCTTTTGACAATAATTTTTATGAAAGTCTTTATTGAACTTGCAAATATACTTACCCTCAGGCTCAGCTGGAGCTCTGTATTTAAAAAATAACAGCCTAAGGTACCTAAGAGTAAGTTAATTTTTTTACATATAAAAAAAACTACCACCACACCACACCCTAGCTTGAAATGTCTGTCTTTGGAATAATCATGTTGGAATAAAATATTGATATTTCCTGGCTAGAAAATGGTCATTACATTATAGCTGCTGATTGTTGTTTTTGACTTTATTGTAAGATTTATAAATCAAATCACAATGCTCTTGTGTTGATTCATCTTTTAGGAAGTCTGATGGTTTGGTTTTTTTTTTTTTTTCCCCCTTCCTAATTGCACATTTACATGAATGCCCATGTGAGAGCTACTCCCAGGACACCTCAGTTAGCACTGTATCAAGTGTTTGAGCTACCCTTTGACATCCTTTTTGCCATCCCTTTTTGTTTCTTGCATTGGGTTGACTGGATGGCTTTCAATTAAGAGCTGTGCCTAGGGACTTTGTAATTGGACAAATTTTAGAGGATTTTTTAGGACAAATTTGCCTAGAATTGGACAATAATTTTTTTTTCATTTCCAAACTGAAGCAGAACTTGACGCCTCTTTGTGTAAAAGCGCAAGAGGGGCATTTGAGAAGCAAGCAAAGGTCCAATGTAAATGCCGAACAGTTCTTATCCTCTGGCATGTGAGCTCTGTCTCCTCCTCCTGTGGCAGCCGAAGAGTCCATCTTCAAGCTTGGTGGTTTGCTGGGATCCACAGGCATCCAAAGGGCTTCTTTGCCGAGATTGTGGCCCCTTATTTTTGAATCTGGAATTCACTTCACATCAGTCTGTTTCTCCTGAATTTCTGTTGTGCGGAAAATGTCACCTCTTCCTGCAGTGACCACCCAGACTGAGACTGATGGTGCAAGAGGTCAAACGTAGGAAGATGACTGAAGTAGAAGATTTTCTCCTAGTGACCTTTCTTGGGCAGCCTCTCTCCCTGCTTCCTTTTTCCCTTGTGTTGACTCCGCTGTGTTGCTTTGCTACAGCACATGAGAAAAGGCTGGCTGACAGAGTTCCTGGACTCCCACTAAATGTCTGCTGAAACCAGCAACTTCTTTTGACAAAAGTTATGGGTTTGCATTTCAGTTCTGCAGAGAATCTTTCTTTGTAATACAGACCCTCCCATACTTCAGAACTGTCATGCCTTGAAGTAAAGAAAATATCCAAGTCTGGAGAGTAAAAATGAAGCATCCTTCGTAATGGGAGAGAAGGGCAGGAAAGATTTTATGGAGGGAAGATTTTATGAAATAGTAACTGTCATTCTTCCCTTTTGCCGTCATCATCTCCCAATGTTTTATTGACCAGAAAGTTAGATGACTTGGGGCTGGAAGATGGCCATGCTCAGATATCCCCATCATGGTTAATTCTGAAAGTTAATCCATGCTTCTATCTCTTTCTCTTTTTGGGCCACCCTTGGCACATTGAATGGTGGAATTGTAATTTTGGACTAATTCCATGTTGCTGTGGGCACCTTCTGCATGTATGTTTGGGATGGTGGGAATGATTCTGGAAGCTGAAGTCATGGTATTAACAGAGAGCAACTAAACCGGTGTCTGTATCTCTCTGTTTCGTTTTGCTTTCTTCCATTCAGCTCTTTGTGACATGCATCCCATGAGGGCACTCTTTCTGATACCCAGGAACCCTCCCCCACGGTTAAAATCCAAGAAATGGTATGTATTAGTTATATCTTGCTTATAGCATTTTGTAGCATGATGTTTTCTTGCGTCACACACAGTTTTGTTACTGCTTCCACAAAACTGTAAAGCAATTTAAGATAGCAAAAATCACTCTGTTGTCTTTTGTGCCACTGAATCAAAGCATGAAATAAAATGCATGCGTTATTTAGTTTTGTTTGTCTCAGAGAAATTTGATCTTGAATTGTGTGAAAATTGCTCCTTGACAGAGCAGCGTCTGTCATGACAAATGGACCCATATTTAAAAAATAAATTCCTGCAGCACTCTTAGTATGCATTATGTTTCCTCAGATGTATCATAACAACAGAACAGTACTATAGTGTTGTAGTTGCTAAATAGAAAGGAGCTATTAAAACTAATGAAGACTTTTGCTGTAATTATTGTAAGCGGTTGGAATTGAGTGTGCACTTCTTGCCAGCTGAGAAGAATCCGTTAGTATCAGAGGATTTCCTCCCAGTTGCTGGTTACAACTGGCACATATGAAAAAAACCCACCTCCCTAGAAAGAGGTTTCTTATAAATTGAATGTAATCACAGGATGCTGTGATCCTGTTGAAATAATGAAGTGATTTGTCTGCCTATTCAATATCAACATAATATAAACTTGGCTTGCTTGGTGGGCTTGGTCTTTACCTGGATTGACTTGTGCACTTGTACTGTTAAGGCATTGCTCTCTCATACTTGCCTTCTGTCTGTATTAAAGAAATAGAAATGTATATACAGTATTTGCATAAACCTTTCTTCCGCCTTTTAATGTACAATAATAACAAGGCATAAGGAATAAAAAAATCTGAACAACCAAGTTGCCTTGAATTCAGCCTTTTCTGATTACTATAGGAAAGGGAACTGATGGATGGAAACCATTGCTTTTATACTAAACCATGTAGTAGGAATGTTTGCTCTCCAAGCACTGGAGCAGGTTGAGAGCACCTACCAATTAAAAAGTGACCATGGTCAAAGCCAATGCTGTTGTGACTCAACTGTTTTGATAGTGAGCTCAGTAGCAGGGTATGAGAAAACAGGCCAAGTGATGCAAAATTGGTAGAATATTCTTAGAATCGCTTGGGTTGGAAGCGACCTTAAAGATCATCTAGTTCCAAACCCCACCATGGACAGGGATGCCACCCACTAGTTCTGGTAGCTCAGGACCTTATCCAACCTGGCCTTGGACACTTCCAGAAATGGGGCATCCACGACTTCTCTGGGCAACCTGTTCCAGTGCCTTGCTGCAGTTTTGAATATTTCCAGTATTGGCATTTTGCAAGGCAGCTTGTTTGGTGACTTCCTCCTGGAGAAGTCCTCTTTCAAGAGTTCAAATGAAGTGCAAGTTTAGGAACGTGGTGCTGCAGCTTAGGTAACTCCCATACCTTATCACTATGCTGTGTGCAAAAGGAGCTCAGTTCAGTTCACACTCTTAAGTTGTGTCAGGGAGAATTTGACCTCAGGTGCCTGTGTTGAACAGAAAACACTGATTGTCACCCACCTGTTGTTCTAGAAGAATTTTTTTGCGTGTGACTTGTCAGATAAAAAACATAATAGTGTTAAATTCTAGCAGATCCAGCTATGTAAGGCCAGGTGCATACAAAAGCAGTGCAGTGCTGCTTGTGTCAGAGTGGCGGATGCAGTTCTGACTTTTGGCATGGCTGTCTGTAGCATGTAGTCATGCCCTTAGATAGCATGGGCAGGTGGAGGCACTCCAGAGCTGCCCTGCCTCTGCTCCAAGCAAGCTGGATTCTATCCAGCCCTGATCCAGAAGTAGCAAAGCTGGGTTTGCGTCATTTGCCTTCACTAATAGATCTTGACTTTCAGGACAATTATGCCTGTGAAAGAGGGCATATTACTGTGAGACTGTGCCAAAGCACTGCAGGTATGCTCATATCAGCCTGTGTCCCTTCAGCCCTGTGTCCATCCAGCCCAGTGCTCAGCTGGAACACACTCAGCTCTGTTTAGGAGGTACACTTGCAGGCAGCACTTGTACTATCCTTTGGGATGTGATGCTCTTTAAGGAAAGGAGTTAGACTTTGAGGAAGAACAGAAAAAATGTTTCAGCTAAGTTTTACCTGTTATCTTGTTTTGATTTGTTTTTGCCTTCCTGCTCTCTCAGGTCGAAAAAGTTTTTCAGCTTTATAGAAGGTTGTCTAGTGAAGAATTACATGCAACGACCTTCTACAGAACAACTCTTGAAACACCCCTTTATACGTGACCAACCAAATGAAAGGCAAGTCCGAATCCAGCTTAAAGACCACATAGACAGGACCAGGAAGAAGAGAGGAGAAAAAGGTATGCAGCTTATAAAAATCAAGTATTTCCACTTGTCAAAAATACTTATTTTTGTCTTGCTTTGCATTATAAATCCCCACCCCTAGAAAAGCTCCAAACAACCCAAATCCTTTTCTAATTCGTAGTTTGACTATCAGCAGGCTTCTATGCTTTTTTCTGTCTTTTACAGGGAAAGTATCAATTTCAAGTGCCATATTTTCCGATATGTTAAATTTACTCACTTCTGAGCCAGTGCCTCTTCTCTACAAACATTGAACAGTATTTAGGAGGATACTGGCATATATGTCTTTCCCTTTTTTGGTCTGTGATAGTTTCATTTGATGAAACAGTGCCATAAATCAGACTTGCAGGAAATAACCCATCGCAAGAGCTATGAAGCGAATGTTTTGGGCAGCCTTTTTTCTTTATTCAGCTGGTGCTGAGGTTCTCCAGGTGTCTCGTCTTACATACAAAACCTGGTGGACCTTGCTGGAGGTCTTCCGCAAAGCACTGTGCTGCTTTTACAAGTCAGAGAAGATGGACTTGTATATATTGAATGAGTTCTAGGGTCTGTGATAGATCTTCTCACTGAAGGGGACAGGAACTGGGTCACTGAGATGCTACTGCAACTCCCCTCTGTCCTAAAATTAAAGATAGGTACTATCTAGGCCTTTGTTTCTTTCCTGTTAGATGAGACGGAGTATGAATATAGTGGAAGTGAGGAAGAAGAGGAGGAAGTGCCTGAACAAGAAGGAGAGCCAAGGTAATAATTGCTTTCGGGATGGCCCTGGGCAATCCATGCCAAGTAAGTCTAAAGGTCTGTGATTATAAATCAGAAGTGTGCTAAGTCTCTGTCTCTTATTAAGTGAACACACAAGCCACACAAACCACCCAGAGGGTTTGAATACCTACGCTGTGACTATTAAAGGCTTTAAAGCTCCTTCTCCTTTGGCTTAGAGCCAACAAGCTCTGGATGGAGGAAGATTTATGACAAATACGATGGATCAGGGTCTCCACAATGTCACTAATGATCCTTATTTTGCTTAGCTTTATTTCCCACCTTCCACTGAGAGCGTGTATTTGACATGCATCCAGTGTCTTTGCTCTGGAAGAAATGAGATTAAACTTTAATATCATGATGTATTTCATTAATGTTCCCTCACTTTGGAAAAGGTATGTAATGGCCCATCAGGCCTTATTGTACAGGAGGCTTTACCTTCCTCTTGTTCCAGTTCTATTGTCAATGTGCCTGGAGAGTCTACCCTCCGACGTGATTTCCTGAGACTGCAGCAGGAAAACAAGGAACGGTCCGAGGCCCTTAGAAGACAGCAGCTGCTGCAGGAGCAGCAGCTCCGTGAGCAGGAGGAGTATAAGAGGCAGCTGCTGGCAGAGAGACAGAAGCGCATTGAGCAGCAGAAGGAGCAAAGGAGGCGACTAGAAGAGGTAAAAAGAGGGATTGGATTCTGGGAGGCAGAAGCCCCTCTTCCATTCCCACAGCCATTTAAAAAGAGTTCCCTGTAAGGTCAGCACATCTCAGGAAAGAAAACATGTGAAAATCCACTTGCAAACATAGAGCAAAGCACTTAAATCCGTGCCTGGCTAGTTGAATATAAGTTGTCTTCCCAAGCATTTGAATATCCAGTAGCTCCAGTGGAGGCAACTGGGGCCAGAGATGGGTTGTTTGATGGCTTTTTTGGGGGGAGGCTGTGTCTTGGTCTCTGTCTAGAGTTTAGGTAGCTGTAGACAACAGGAGACATTTATTATTCTCAGATGGATTATTTTTTTCTCAAGAGTATTTTTGGTAGGGGGCATAACATGCTTCAAATTTCCCTTTAAAGCTTTCCCAAACATCTGTATGTGGCACTTATTCATGGTAGGTAGAAGCCCATTTTTTAGTGTTAGTCTCTCATGCATAGTGGCTTAATGACTAAAAGCCACCTGGATCATAGAACCATAGAATGATTTGGATTGGAAGTGGCCTTTAAAGGTAGATCTGTAAATATGTTTTATAAATCAGTGTTAAAATTATAATTATGCAAGGACAACAAATACTTAAATACTTTTGTGATATGGTAAAGAGGCAATTTCTGTACACTATTGGTAGATAAAAGAAGGTGAATGTACATGTTCACTATTATTCTGTCGTATTTTTCACTTCCTAAGATCTCGTATACATTTACATATATTTATATATGTAGATGGAATATGCAGTGTGAGCTTCAGAGGTAAGAGGATTTCAAAACAACTCTTCAGGCCAGAGCCGGGAATGACACAGCTGAAGTAAAACCAATCTTCTGGCTCTTCAGGAAGTGCAGGGTCAAATTCCAGTTGTCCTTAAATGACCTCTTGTTAGAGTCTCTGTTTCAACTGTTCATTTAGCAATGATGGAAAAACTACACCCAGTCTGGATTTCCAAATTCTGGTAATATTTAATGAGGACGCAGCCAGGACCAAATGTTGATTTGCATCCCATGATGCGTTTGCATAACAAATAATACAAAATTCCAAACAGCTTTCCAGGTCACATTATGCTCCTTATCCCTCTTTTTCACTGTGCAAATGAGTTTAGTTCTGCTGTAAGGAGGGATTGGTAGCTAAGACTCAGCCACACATGAGTCCAGGAAGAGGGACAAACTCCATTTGTCTTCTGTTTCTTCCCCACCCTTCTGAGAGTGCCAAGATAAACATCATAGCACTTCCAAGTGTTTTTAGACTCTGTAGCAATTTTGTGGGGGGAGCAAGTAATAAAAAAAGATATTAGAAAAATATGAAAATAAAATACTGATATCGTCAAAGGTGATCAAAAATTGAGCTACTGTGTAGACTCCAAAATTTTTTGTAGTTTGGTAGTCAGTGATTTATTTCAGATGCCTCTTTAATCTCTACAGGTGGTATTTTTTATCGAGGAAGAGGATTACAATTAAATTATTTAGGTCATTTAACTTTAGTAATCAGTGCAGCTCTTAAAATCTGGAATTTCTATTTAAAATAAAGGAGGTGCTGCTGCTAGTAGTGGAAACAAAGCAAGGCATCATTTTCTCTGCATTGGTTGAACTTTCTGGGAATGTTGCAAATATCATACCTTAATGAGCAACTGAAAAAAAAAGGCAATTACCTGAATGCTATGTTTAATCAGTCCTGCTTTTTAAAATACAAAACAAAATTGACAGTCTCCACAACGACAAGACAGCGTGTAATGTAGATTGTTGTATTACTGAATAAGTTTGCAGAGTAAACCATGTAAAATTTGTAATATAGAAGCTTTTTACCTTGTATTGGTCTGTAAACTCTTCCAGGTTCACCTGAATATGAATGAATATGAATGATGAGTTATAAAAGTGTCCTTTTGCAGGTGGTGGGGTGGACATATTGTTCTTAAAGTGAATTAAAAAAAGCTCACATTAACTTTCAAAAAACCCCCGTTTAGTTCATTGGATCTTGTGTTGGAAAAATATATGATCTCAAGCGATTTTTAACAAAATAGCAGCCAAAACAAGCTCTTTCAGATGGGGGAAGGGTGGTAAACACATATTTAGATAAACATCAGTGTTGTGACACAATTGAAGGCCAAAATACTGGAATGTTGTCACTTTGTCCTTAACTCACCCCCCTGTTTTGAGGAAGCCAGTAAACAATGAAGAGCTTGGTAATGAGAGTTAAGATTAGTGTCAGCCTTGAATCTAAGGGCTTTCATAGCTTTGTTGGTATTTTTAGCAAGACTTGCTTTCTTGTAATTTTTCCTTGTGTAAAGTAAGTGTATGTTTGCATGTACCTGTTTAATAATCTTTGGTAGATTTTTATGCATTAAATAATAATCTTCTTGAACAAGTTGCTTATATTTCCCCCCCTCCCTACTTCCTAAATTTAAATTGAGGGCTTGTTCTTACAATGCTGGCACAGAGCCTAGACGGTTTTGACCGAGACTGTAACAGGAACAGTGTTTAGGACATCTGCCAAAAACTGTAATTCTCAGCAGTATTAGAGCAAAGATTACTTTTTAAAAAGGTGTATAGGTGACTTCTAAAACTCGCTGTTGCAGGAACCTTGTAATTTGTGTGTTACTGAGGAGGTGAAAATGATATGTGGTCAAAGTACAGAAAATTACCAGAGACATTTTGGGAAGGGTATTATTTGTCCTATCCTCTTCCAACACTAGCATGCCTTTTTGTTTGGGAACTGGTGCTCTGTCCACTATACAGCTGGATAAACACATTGCGGGTCAAGCACAGAGGGTAATAGTTAATGGGGTAACATCAGACTGGTGNAGGTTTAGGTTGGATATTAGAAAAAGGGGGTGGTTAAGCACTGGAACAGGCTCCCCAGGGGAGTGGTCACAGCATCAAGCCTGACAGAGTTCAAGAAGTGATACTCTCGGGCACATGATGTGACTCTTTGCAAGGGCACTGTGCAAGGGCTGAGGATTGGACTCGATGATCCATGTAGGTCCCTTCCAAGTCAGCATATTCTGTGATTCTGTGAACTATGTAAGCATTTAGATAGTTAAAACAAGAAATTGGAGTTGTTTCTGGTTGATCAAATATGTATGTATGTTTCTGTCCAGCAAAATGCAAGCAACTGCTGGGTATCAAAAGGCACTTGAATTTATACTTTACAAAACAGAGTCTTGTTTGTGAAAGTCAGAACTGGCTGTGGTGGAATCCCATTCTCTGTGGATCTCCAGAGTTCAGCCTAACTTCATTAAATGGTGTCTCTGTCCCTGGTTATGAGAACCTAAAGGATGTTTTTGAAGTGGTAGGTTATAGCTCTGCTGGCAAGTAGTACAGTCCTGTAGAAGCAGGTGGTGGAGTACAGTAATTAAAATGCTGAGGACCTGAAGATTTCACTCCATGTCTTTAAAGACAGAAGGAATTCCTTTGGAATAGCCGAGGTCTAGACTGCCTGCCTGCTTGTGGTTGGAGTGCATCTGCCTTTTTAATTTCATCCAACAGGAGTGGTTGGCACTCCAAGATGTCTTCAAACTATGAAACAAAACTGCATAAGTGGAAATGATGGGATGATTCACTTCAAAAGAGCACTCCTGATCTGAACCAAGATGCTAATGTAGGTGTACCTGCAGGCAATTTTTGCCAGGGCTTTGTTTCTTTATTAGAAATGGGAAATTCTTCGTATCTACTTAATTTGAATTACTTGCATCTTGGATTGGTACTGAGTAAGAAGTTCTACTTCTGGATTATCCCTAGTGTGGACAAGGCAAGTCTCTTTGTTAATCTTGCCAATCCTCTTCTTAGGCTGATACCAGGCTACCTAATTCTTTGTGAAAGAAATAATATATGTATTTATTGATCTTCATCTGAATCCAATAATTTTTTATTAATTTGAAATGAGAGGATCTGTATCTATCTATGGCGTTTCACTGTGTGAACGAGGGCCTGAATTCATTGGTATTGACCAACTGCATATGTAGTTGCATTGCCCCCTCCTGGTAAACATGCTCTGCTGCATGGACTTCCAGTTTGGAGATGTCAGGTTTTATTATGAAATCATCCTTATTCATCCTAGAACCAGACAAGTAGTCAGAGTATTGACAATGTACTGTGTGTGTCAGCATGTTTGTGTTTTTTTGTTTTTTTTTTTGTTTGTTTGTTTTGTTTTGTTTTTCTTTGTTTGTTTGGGTTTTTTTTATTTTGGTTTGGTTTTTTGTTGTTTGCATAGTAAATGCCCATTTTGTGAAATGCAGTAATTAGAGGCAGTATGGGCTCTATCAAAATTCTGTTTTGGCATGTCTGAAATTCCTTTGAAGAGTTCTTGCCCTTACCTTCTGGTCTACATTTAGCTCCTTGGAAATAAGCTTTTCATCTGACATGTGCAAGAAAGTTAGTAATACAATATTCAACTAAAGAAGATCTGGATATACATCCATAATTTCAGGAATCTAGATCTACAAATACTGTTTATTGGACCCAACAATATATCAGGCCTTTTTGTAGTACGTGATAAAAACTATAGTATTTGACTATCACACTTCCTAAATTCAGAAGGCAAATATTTATAAACAGAAACAATGTTGGTTTTAACTAATGATTTTCCCTTGTCCCTCTCACCTTCTTTGAGTAAGCCTAAGGAACACAGTGATCAGTTTTGGTGTGTCCCCTTGGAATTGTTGCTAGGGGCAGTCAGGAAGGCAACCTTGTGCCAACAGAAGGATGGTAGGAAGTTAGCTAAAGGGCTGCTTCTGCAGCTAGCTTGGGTCAGTGCAACTTGCCACAAACCAGCTTTGCCATCACTTTGACATGTGATGTAGAATAGGACCCAAGAGATGATTGTCACTGTAAGTTTCCTTTCTGCTGCCTTGCTAAAAGTAAATTTCACTTTGTTAATGACCAGTAGTTTGATGCTGAGGTTTCAAAGGCCATGTGAAAAGGAAGTGAAATTTTTCTTCTACAGTTAAGGCTGTCAATAAGGGAATCATGCAGGGTGCTTGTGCAGGCTTCTGCAGTGCCAGATACCTCCGTTCCCATATGCCTGTCAAGGGGCTGAAGCAGTGTCTGTTGGGAATGTGGAAGTGATGCTGAGAAACCCCATCTCTCTGTGTACTTTGGCGCTTAGACAATAGTACATTTGTGCTGTGGAGATTTTACTTAAATACACACTGGTAGAGAATCCTCCCTCCCTCCCCCCCGCTTTTGCTGGGTAATAAATATCTGGTGTTGTACCGAGCTAAATACCTAGAGAAAGGTTTGCTTAAAAATCTTATCTTTTAATGATTGATTTTGTTTATTTTGTGCTGCCATGGGAAAACGGTTCTCTTAATAATTTTTAAATTATTTCTCCCATATTAAGTTCAGTTATTTGTAATTATTGCTGAATACTTGAATTAATTCAAGAAGCAATGAATTTGCCCATCTTTTTTTAGTGAGAATGATGCCGTCCCAAGATCTGCAATATGTCCACTTAACAATGTCAACACAATATTGTTTGAGTTGATAAATGTGCATATTATATTAACCAGTCAGCACTCACATCTTAGTTTTCTTAAACAAAGAGCCTGTCAGACTTGATTAGCCAAGAAGCACCTGAATATATTGACTTAAATGTAGAAATTGCTAGACACTGATGTGCATATTCAGAATAGAAGTGCCTACTTAATCCTTGTACAGTGCTTAAAAAATGAGGGGAAGCGGTGAAACCTGTGAAATGCACTGCATGCTGTAGCTGCCTTGCAGCGCTTTTGCTATTTTTATATCTGCTTTCATTGAAGAGAGCTTGCTTAAGCACGAGCAAAAACGCTGTTAAATGGATTTAGTTACAAGAGACACAAGACCAAGGAAGCTGTGGTGCTGAGAAGATACAGAAAATGTAGGGGAGAAAAAACCTTATGTCTTGTGGCATAGGAAGGTGGTAGTGAACCCAGGATGATGCAATGGGCCAGGAAGGAGGGTTACAGCATGGATGTATTTGAAGAGTGGTTCTTCAAGAAAGCTGCATCTTTCCCCAAACTGTAGTTAATTAAAGAGAATTGAAAAGCAGCCTGTATTATTTAAGTGCTACTAATTCATGGAGTCACAGAATAGTTTGGATTGGAAGGAACATTAAAGACCAACCAAGCCTGCTGCCATGGGCAGGGACACCTTCCAATGCTCAAAGCCCCACCCAACCTAGCCTTGAACACTTCCAGGGATGGGACATCTGCAACTTCTCATGGCAGAAAAGGCTGGAGAACCCCAAGAACCATCTTTAATTTATTATGCCAATGTTGATTCCAGAAGATGTAAAGGCTCTATCAATTACTTCATAGTAATGCAGAATAACATGCCAAGCAGAGAAAACTCATCTTGTGAAGTAACACAGTGAGTGTAGATCGGCCTTTGCTTGTTCAGTTGAGCAAAACTATGAAACACACACCAGTAACTGGATTTGCAAACCCAAACAAATGCTTAGTCTGAGTGCTCATTCTTGCAATACTACTTGGAGTGCCTTAAGACTGGAAAATCTGTGGCAGCTTTGCTTCAACAGAAATTTGGGATAGTATTAATCTTAACCTAGATGTGATATGGAATAACCAATGTAGGTTTTCATTTTTGTTCTTGGGATTTGTGCATGCTATTTTTTGGTTTAAATTTCTTCTGTATTTTTAAGCATAATATGGAAACTTGTAATGAAAGTAAATGTTGTAGAGAAATTCCCAGTTGATGGCTGAAAAGGAGACAGCTGGGTCTTTCGACACTTAGGCAATTGTGGGAGGCTGCCTGGGATTTCAAGGTAGGTGGAGTAACTGGATGCTTTGCTGAAGTGCATGAAGAGTTGGTCACGACTGTATGGGCATTTAAAATGTCTCCTCTGAAGTCATACGTGATGCTCTATAGACATAAATGAGTCAGTTCGTGCTTTCTAGAGCTGTTTTCCAGGTTGTTTTAAGACTTGATCAGACTTACCAACACCAGTTTGTATTTGGGTCATGTGTGGAAGCTTATCTGTATTAAGTATAAAAGCTTAGTTCAGCTGTTTTTCCTCTTTTACATATAGGTGCCTTTGATGTTCTGGGAGGGGCTGAGGTGCTGTTGGTCAGCCTTCCTTCTCTCTTAGGCAAAGTTTTGGGCAGTCCATTAAATTGAGCTTGGATGTTGGGCCAACACCACCAAATTCTTAGCAGACCATGAATTGTTTTAAGAGAGAAGCTACTTACAGAAAGTTCAGATAGTTGTCATTTGAGTTAGCTGATTCAGTAGGGCTGATAATTCCCTTTTGGCAATATGTAGATATTTTGTTATGTCAAGAAAGTTGGCACTCTGATCAAAATTTGAGTTCAACAGTTGTTCAAAGATTGGTATTTCTCTTGAATAAAGCAGTGAGGTTCCACACCGTTGTCAGGAATATGACTTTGCATGTGCACATGAAGAGACCAAAGAGAGTATGCAAGGCTGCTTTTAGAGATAGATGTGTGCTGGGTATGAGTTAGTTTCCTGGTGGAACACTTGCATAAAATGTTTTGTCACTCAGTTGCAGAGCTTGCCAGTCCTGGTAAATCTTGCTCTTCACCATAGAAAACAACCCCACCTCTTTCTTTGATAACAACAAAAGTAAAACTTTGTGGTTTCTTTTCCCTTTTTGTAGCAACAAAGAAGAGAAAGGGAAGCTCGAAGGCAACAAGAGCGGGAGCAAAGGCGGAGAGAACAGGAGGAAAAAAGACGTCTGGAAGAAATGGAGAGGAGGCGTAAGGAGGAGGAAGAGAGAAGAAGAGCAGAGGAGGAAAAGAGGAGGGTAGAAAGGGAGCAGGTGAGTCCATGATACAGATATATGTGCAATAGGTTTGTTTCTTCTAAATTCTAATTTAATTTTTTAAAAATTAGTAAGTGTAAAGCAGCTTAGAGGCAACCTAACACTAACTCTTTCATCTTTGTTGTTTCTGACAGCAAATGCACTAACATAGATGGTAGGGCTTTATGGAAAATTCTGGCAGACTCAATATTCCCTCAAAAAAAAGAAGTTTTGTTCCAGTGCTCATTATAAATTCAGCTCGTGCCCCTGGGCTGGACTAAAAGTCATCAGAATCGGTGAAATCATCACTGGGGCTGAAAATTGTTTCTAGGCTTGTCTTGCTGGATCAGTGGTTCTTGCAGGACATGCCCCTGTTCAGAAGGCCTCCAAGAGAAGGACAGCTCTGTTGCGTGTCGACTTCTGGCAGCCAGAACTGGTCAGAGGCTTGTCATGAACTTTGAATACTCTGAATTTGAGATGGAATCTTTGAGCTGCAGAGGGTTTTCCTTCCTAAAACTTAAATGTGCAATTTCCCTCTCTTGCTCTGTCTGTTTAAAATCAGCTCTAATAATGTATGCCAGTTCAGGCAACAAGTATATCTTAAGTTATAACTGTATGCCCTTAATACATTGAAAGTTCAGGTGAGAAACCTGTTAAACTGTGAAATTCAGCAGCTATATTTATGCATGAAATCTATATGTTTTAAAATCCTTTAATGACTTTAATCAGGGTGATAATCAGGGCATTGCTTACCGTGCATGTACTGGAAAATACTGATCCCAAGCAAAGGGCCAAAACTTCTATCCTAGAGGCTGATTGTAATTTCCCCATTAACTTCAGGAATGCTGGGTTTGGCCTGATGTGTCTTAATTTTTCTTATGTAAAATCACTGTATTTGAGATCATTGATGATTGTGTTACTGGGGAATTTTATTGTGTTTGTGTATGTTTCAAAGATTTTTGAGTCAAAAGAAGAGAAGCCTAACCAATGGCAATAAGTATATGGAAAATCTCTAATTACAGCATAGCAATTTGCTTTTGGGCAGACACCGGATATTCCCCCAGCTGCTTTTTAAACTGTTGAAATGCTAATTACGCACAGTGCCAATAATGACAAATGGTTAATTGATGCAGCCAAGCTGAACCACTCTGAATTTTTATCATCTTTTTTAGAAGAAAAGACATGCCCCCTCTTAGAATTTTTGTTAACTCAAACGGTGGCTCAGCCAAAGTGCGTAACAACAGTATAGTGTATCTCATCAGTCTGTCCACAAGACTTTCTATAACTCCCATCACTGTATCACCGATCCATTAATTTCTTTATGCATACACTGTAAATGTGTGCGTGTGCTTGTGTGTGTGCGCATGCACATGTTACATACTTCCATTAATTGCATGATAGGGTGTTACCACCTTGGGTTTGGTGCTTCAGAGTTTGAGTTCTTCCAGGGGGTAGGTGAAGCAGGGGGTAAATGTCTCAATCTGTTGAGGCTGCAGGTGAAGAGATGGCTAGATCACAAGATTGCAAGCGAGTTTGGTCTAATATCTGTTTCCTGGTGGATGTTTGTTTGTGTCATAACCATCGCATAATTCAGCAAGGCTGGCAGCATTTGCTCAGGAGAAGCTTCTGGTGAGGGCTGCAGGGGAGACGGCAGGGCAGGTCCCAACTGCACTTGGCAGAGCCCCACTGGGGGAGCTTGCACCAGTTCTGCCTACACTATGCCTGGCTCTAGCTGTTGCTAACAGTTCATCGCACCAGTGCAACACACTAATGTTTAATACAACTTGCATGTGACTTTGTATTGGCTGTGTTGAGTCAGACTTGCTGTGTTTTAACTTTCCAAAACCTTCAAGTGCATTTTGCTGCTTCTTGAAACCACTTCCAAAATACCTAAACGAGCTCTGGCCCGTGCTGGCAATGTTTGCAGGAGTGCAAATTTCAGAACAGAAGGGGCCAAAATCCAATGCTCAGGAGGCAGGGCTTCCTAAATTGTTCTGCAGGCACTAATCCGTCCTGAAGTGCGTTTCTTGTCAAAGCTGAACTGGGGAAGTAGCGTGTGGTGTTCCACCCAGGGGGTTCTGATGCATTCCTTTTGAATAAATTTATTGCTGGGTAATTTCTATGTGACAGGAGTATATCAGGCGACAGCTAGAAGAGGAGCAGCGGCACTTGGAAATTCTACAGCAGCAGCTGCTCCAGGAGCAGGCCATGTTACTGGTAAAGCACTGTATCTGTTTTGTTCAGTAGCTATAGGATCCATTTATCCGGCCAGTCCTAGGCTTCCCTCAGTCGGGCACAGCTGCACTGACAGTATGACAACAAAGGAGCTTGATTAAAAGGCCATTTATGCTAGCGTTGTGGGCTGACAGGCACATATGAGAAGTGCTGTATGGTCACACTGCTTTCTGGGCAGTAAGAGGAGGCTTTATGTTAAAGTGGAACAGTTCTGGTGTGGTGGTCGAGTTTCTGAACAGACCTTGGCATTCAGTGAAGAACTAGAGTGCTTGTGTTGCAGATCAAAAGCACACATGATATGTAAATCCACCCCAGGATACAATGGCCTAGTGTTGGTCTAAATCATTGTTTTATGAACTTTACACTGGATTTAATATAAATAACTCTTTTTTTCTTCCCTTTAATAAAAATCAGTTTTGACATAACTCTCCAATCATGTCAAGCTTAGCAGTACTCTCTTGACTTTCCCAACGTGAGACACAAGCCATATGGGTCTAACTTAGCTCTTGGTTACACTTTAAAATGAAATAAACAAAAAGTAAAACAAACAAAAAAAAAAGGCACGCAACAGCAACCGGAAAGGTGCATTTTTAATGGGATGGATAGGGACACATCCACCATATAGTCAGTGTCATGTCTTGAATTACTCACCTGTTCTCTCAAAGGAATACAGATGGCGAGAGATGGAGGAACACCGACAGGCAGAGCGACTCCAGCGCCAGTTGCAGCAGGAGCAAGCCTACCTCCTGTCACTGCAGCATGATCACAGGCGCCAGCAGCAGCAACAACAGCAGCAGCAGCAGCAACAGCAGCAGCAGCAGCAAGAAAGAAATAAACAAAGCTATCATACCCCTGAGCCAAAATCCCACTACGAGCCTGCTGAAAGAGCACGTGAGGTACGTCCTGCTTCTGAGCAGGAATCTGCTAGCTGCTTCTCTGCCTGTTTGCACCAGCATGACTGCAGTTCTACTACAGTACAGTTGGAGGCCAAAGAGTCACTTGTAAGGGGCAGGATATTTTAAATTGTTTGTCACTCCTTTCCAAACCCAAGGGCTACTTGTGAGTACTTTCCTGCAATCATTGAAGTTAAGAGTTTTGAGGTATAAAAGTTGGAAAGAAGCTCTGGAAGGCTGCAGACTCATGGGATCTGGTTTTGGAAGCATCATATCAGGAAGTTACATCTGTGCTTCATCAGACATGTTTCTATAGGAAGCATTGGTACAGTTGGTGATCGGTGTCTCTGGCAAGTACTGGTGATTGGAAACTGAGAGGCATTTGGAAAGCACAAACCTATAAGAGATGTTTGCAAACAGCCCGTGTTTACACGTTCGATGTTTTATCTTACTCTCTTCAAAATTTCCTTATCATGAACACAAACCTGAATTTCATTAGTTTCATTTTTCAAGTGTTACATATTTTCTGAGATCATGCCCTGCTATTTTGAAACTCTGTGGTGCTGCCTTCTCGGACTTCACCCACAAGTCAATCAGAAGTCACCAGAGTGCTGTTTGTTTCCGTGAGTGGTCCCCTGTCTTCAGTGGTCCATGGGTAACATTGATAAGGAAGTAATTGCCTCTTTGGTGCATTCTTGGCTTTCTTTCAGCGGTCTTATTCTTATGCTTCCCTTGAGAATCATGCTGCCCACAAACCACCAGACTGGGCAATGCTAGTCAAAGCTCTTAATGGCATTCATCAGCAGCATGTGGTAACTAGGTAAATACATTTTGGAGCAAGAACAAAAGATATCCTTGGGGCTACTGAACATGATAAAATAGCTCTTGGTTTGTCTTCATCCAGTAGTGCTTCTTAGTCTTTGAAGCTGTTTGGGCTTGGTGGACACAAACTCATTTTCTTCTAGATGCTGTTGTCCAAGTTCTTCATAGAGAGTATTTGTGCTATCTCATCATTTCTACTTGATAGTTGAAGTATCTGGTACATCTCTCTTAAGAAATTCTTCTTACTGAAGAAATTCAGACTTAACTGGTATGTGGTGGTACAGACAGCCCTCCTGTCCATGTTAGACACTCTTGGCCCACCTCAATCAATGAAAGCATAGTGCCAGTCCATCACTTCTGTCCAGTCTGAATGCTGTCTTTGGAGGGATGCAGAACTGTATCTACTCCATTTTCCTTTCAGAGTTGAAGAGAAACTCATGAAGATTCAAGTGTTATGATCACACAAGTGCTATATTCTTTAGGAGAACTACTGACTCAGCTATTTTTCTGTTGTAGTCGTTTGTGATTGCTCAAGCTAGAAAGAGTAAAGGTACAGAAAAATTGGTTAGTAGTCAAATCTTCCCAGATATTGCTGTGTAATAGTCTTTTTTTAAAGTGTGGTAGAAGTACAGTCTGGCAGTGGGAGTGACACCAGTTAATCTTAACAGCAGGCATTAACTTTGACATCATTCTTGACATAAAATAGTGAATTGGAATGCGTATTCTGTGCCTCATACTTTCAGATATACTGCTCTCCAGAGAAAGTATCCATCTACAGAGAAGCTGACCATTGGAGTGATAAACTAAAGTGGACTAACTTTCCTGTTCTGGCAAAGTGTAATGCTGATCAGCTTTTTTCTCAGTGTAGTAGCAATGAGGATATTAGCAGAAGAACTTCTAAGATTGGCTTTGGGAAGCAGTGAGGAGCTTAGGGCTTAGTATCATTTTTGCATCCGGACAGTCAGATGACTGGAATGGGCTTGTTTCTGTCCAGGGATGCATTCTCTGACTCCTTCCCACTTCTTGCCTGATTTTGAAGACGTGGCTCATGCAGTTCATGTGCTTTGTGGAAGAAACCTCCTATCATGTACAGCTAGAAATTTGAAAACCTGGTCCTTTGGACAGAAGGACTTGGGGCTTTTCCTTTTTCCGTTCACAACAAGGAGTCTGGCCTGTTTTTTAAACTTTAAAGGATGGCTTTGCAAAGTTGAACACGGTCGTGAAAATAATTTTATGGTGAAGATGCTTGTCTCCATCACTGTACTTCCCAAGACATGGTGTATTTTGTGTAGACCTGGCAGAAGCTTGTCTGCGTGTTCCCATAGGCAAGCTGTTACTGTCCTCAAATTTTAGGAAAGCAGAGGCAGGTTGAGTTTGTAAAGCAGCCCAGTTGAGGTGAGGAGTCCTGGAAATTTGCCTCTGTCTTCTGACAGGCAGTTTCTCCAGACTGTCACTACTAGGAAACCACCTCAATATTGGTTTTGTGCTCCAGGCGCAAAGGTTAAAGCTGCCAGTTTGATCTTTGTTTGATGCTTTGATAAAATGCTGGGAGTTTAGCGTTCCTTAGAGGCACCTTCCCTGGCAGAAATGTACATGCCACCCTGGTTCCAACAACAGAAATGGGAGGATATTTCATAACCTCCCTCCATCTCTTGCCCTTCATACTTCTCGCTTTGTACTCAGGGATGTGGCCTTGGAAGAGGTGGTGTTTCTGCGTGGGGACCTTGCTTGATTTTCTTCTGAGGACTAAGCACATTCTGATTTAGTCTTCCCCTCAACAAGCTCTTGAGGTTAATGTACGATCGCTTCTACACCTTCCTGAAAGCAAGAAACAAGCTGGTGGGGCTGTCCTCTGCAGCCTGTGAGGTTATGTTGAGACTATTTGGTAAGAGAGAGGATGATCATTCCTACAGTTTTGTACCTAAAGCTGAACAGACTACAGTACTACCTGGCAGAGAAGCATATCCTCCTATCTCTTCTTCTGTTGCCAAAGAGAGAAGCATAGGAAAGCAGATAATCCAAAACCATTGGTTACATAAAGTGGATAACTAAATTAAGAGATATCATTGGGAAGTATACTTTTATATTGTAAAGCTGTTTCTTTTTTCATGTATCATTTTTATTGTCTTTGGGGAAAATACTGATGGATAATTTTTAGTCTAGGCAGAAGGAAGCCTCATAATGGTCTTTCATCATGTTATTTCACATTTCACTACCTTCTGTATCTCCTGTCTTTCTAGTATGGGTTTTCCATATTGGCATACTTGCCACTTTGGTGTAGTTTGCATGGTGAACTTAGAGTGCTGGCAAAAGTGGTGGGGAAAAAATCCTGCCAAATCCCAAATGTGTTTGGTTTCTTTGTGGTAAAGAAAAGGTGGTACTCATCTTGGTATTTCTACTGTAATTAGTTTTATTGACTCAAGGCTTAACCTCCGTTTATTTTGGCTTAGGTGGAGGAGAGATTTAGAAAAACTAATCAGGGCTCCCCTGAAGCACAGTCTAAACAGATGGGCAAAGTGTTGGAGCCACCAGTGCCTTCAAGATCAGAGTCCTTTTCCAATGGAAACTCAGAACCTGCTCAGCCTGCGCTGCAGAGGCCAGTGGAGCCCCAGGTAAGTGCCCAGGAAAATCCTGGTGAGCCTGGAGGAAATGCAGAAGTCCCAACAGGTTTCTTTCAAATTTGCAGATCTTGGCACTTAGAAAGTCTTGTGTAAAAGGTAGAACTGTTACACAAAGTACCTTATTGATCGATTTGCTCTTTGTCTATTTTTGCTTTTTTTTTTTTTATAAACCTAATGGATTTGTGGATTTGGTGTTCTGTTTTTTTAAACGTTAGAGCCAGATTAGAACTGTTAAATTCAGTTACTATAACACAAAGTTTAACAGTGCAACAGTGACATGGTGGGCTAAACGCTGGTGACAGTTGCAGAACACTTCTGGAATTCAGAATTTTCTCTGTGCAGTGTATTTACTACTAAAAAGAATGCTCAGGAAAAAAGTGAGCTTGCTTAGTTTTTAAGATTCTTGTGTCAAAAAGCTAACTAAACAAATGAGTTTTAATAGTGTGAACACTGTTTCGAAGAGGTTGACAAAGCATGATTAAGAAAAGCAAGTTCGTTTTCAGTAGGCCTACAGTTGCTAAACAGAACTCTGTACCACCCCTGGAAAATCAAAAAGAGGTTGAAACCACTGAGCTGCATGGCAGCTGTTGTTCTGTTTTCATATGAAGACCCTCCAGATCTTGATATCTGATCCCATGGGAATTATGGCATGAATTGAAAAAGTAACCTTTGTCTAAAACTTAGACATAGCCCATAAATTCTGAGCAATTTAGTTATACTAAATTAAACTATGTACTTCTGCATTCAGTTCTTCTGTTTCCATGCAGAATTTTCTTCTTTCAAATAAAGTCTGTTGATAATAGTGCAACCTAAAACCATCCCTGATTGTGACTAGGTATTGCAATTTTTTTGGGCAACAGGAGAATATGAACAGATGGGAGAGTGGAAAAATCGGGACAGAACTTCATATCTTACTCATTAATTCCTGGCTTTTATTCAAACCTCATGACTATTTCAAAACATTGGACTTGTGTCTTCATGCTCTCTGTGCCAGTTACTTTTAAAGTGCATGTCTTCCAGTCATATTAAGGATAATCGGTCTCTTCAACAGCTCTGTGTGTTAAAATTGAGGAAATAATTCAAAAACAAATACATCCAGCTGACTGAAAGTGGGATTAAAAGAAAAGTTTTGCTTAATTATTAGGTGTGGAAACTGTGTGTTTCTCAGTTATGACCTTTCCTCCTCCTCAGTTTTAGAAATCAACTCTGAAAGACAGGTTTATGCACAGGGAGGAAATAGGCTGAAGGATCAATATGGATTTCAATGGAAACTCCATTGGAATTTTAACTCTGGAATCACTGTTGTGCCTTCTTAATGTGTGTAATTGAATATGTGTGCGTGTGTGTGTACTTTGTGTCTAAATATGTGTATATGTACAATATATGGTACATATATGGTGTAAGTATAATATGCATTGTACATATGTATACTATACACAATATATATTCTGGTTTTTTATATATATTGCAATGACTGTAAAGGAATAAAGGCTTTGTGTTATGGTCTTTCTCCAAAAGTTTGGAACTGTATCTAATTCCTAAACTTATTAGGAAACATAGATGTCTGTTGGTTTGCACAATTTAGAGCATTCTTTAATTTTGTACATTTCTTCAATTGGATGTCCACTTCAAATTTCCCAGTCCACCAGTGCTACCATAAGACCTGGCCAAAGCCCACTGAAGACCAGGGAATGGAAGGCAACTTCTGTCTTGAGTGGCCTTTGGACTCAGGCTCATGGTGCAGATTTTGAGTTTTCTTCTGGGCACCAGTATATGTGTATGTGGAGAGCATATCTCACAAAAAATGCGTATGTGCTGTATTTTCGGTCTGTTAACGTTCTTTGGGCGCTTGCCTTGCTTTTAAGTGCATTGGTTCCACCCCACGCTTACCTAATGCCATAACCAATTCGTCTCTGCCCACCCCACCTGCCTTTATTCTGTGTTAATTAGAAAGCCGGTTATACTGAGCGCATTGAATGTTTTATGTTTTGTTTTCTTGTAAGGTACAGTGGTCCCATCTGGCATCTCTCAAGAACAATGTTTCCCCTGTCTCGCGATCCCATTCCTTCAGTGACCCTTCTCCCAAATTTGCTCATCACCATCTTCGTTCCCAGGACCCATATCCACCTTCACGCAGTGAAGTGCTAAATCAGAGTTCTGACTCTAAGTCGGAGGTACCTGACCCCACCCAAAAGGCTTGGGCTAGATCAGACAGTGACGAGGTGCCTCCAAGGGTAAGGAGTAGAAAGACAGATGTGTGCTATTTTTTTATTATTAATTATAATTTTCTTAAGGATGTTATACCCTGGGCACTGGGAAGATCGTGCCTTTTTGCCAGCATTGGTAACAGTATTTTGGAAGGCAGATCATAATGCAGATGTTCAGTCAACAGGTTAATGATAATCAACCTTAAGTACAATATTGAAGCTTCTTATAAAATTGGCAATTATTTATAGAATGCAGCTATTTCAGAGAAACAGTTTATTATGCAAAGTTAACAAGTGATTACCATATTCAGGAAAGAATTTAAAATATCCCTGAGGTTATTGCTCAGAGTTAATTTTCCTCTTAATCTGTTAGCAACCCAAACTATGAATCATACACTTATTTAAAATTGAGATGGAACTGAACAAAAAGGAAACATTCAATATATTTCCTCCTCCTCTCCCCCTCCCATCCCCCCTCCCATCCACTGGGATTTGCTTCTTCTGAGTATATTCTTGCTCCCCCACCAGTCTTTGCCTTCTGCTGATCCATTCCCGGGCATTTGTTTGGTTCCCTTGAGCTTATTCTCCTAATTCTCATGCTGTTTCAGCAAATTGCTTTGTGCCTCCCCTGCTTCAGTCAAAATGCCATATTCTTTTTAAATGTCTCAGTAGTTGGGAGGGTAGTGGGGCATGTATGTATTCATGTGGTAACTATTAAACACTATTTAATGTTAAGTCTAAGCTTTGGGTTCTCTTCAAATTCTGAATAGCATCCCAACTAAGGCTTTTGGTTTTATGGATGTTTGTTTATTGCTTTTGATTGTTGATGCTAGCCTGGACTTAGAAAGTGTTGTTAGAATCTTAAGAATATATTCTGTGGCAGGAGAGGTTTAATCTTCCTCTTCTCTCTCTCCTCTTCATGGGTTTAACTCAATCTTTTTTTCTCCCAAGGTACCTGTGAGAACAACGTCCCGATCACCAGTCCTGTCCCGCCGTGATTCTCCACTGCAGGGCAGTGGGCAGCAAAATAACCAAGCAGGTCAAAGAAACTCCACGAGGTTTGTAAGCCTGTATGTCCTCACCTTTCCTGAATTGGAAGGAAAAGGCTCATGGGAAATCAGGCATTTCCAGAGAGCTTTTAGCAGTGCCTGTTGGATGTTAAAGGAAGATGATGTTGAATTCCTTTTCGGGAATGACTAATATTAATTTCCCTTGATGTAGTACATGTGCCAAGTACAACTGGCAAAATTTCTTCTTCCCTCTCCTCCTTGGAGTTGCCGGCCTGTAACTTCAGCAATAATTTCAACATCCTTAAGATTTGGAAAAAAATTAGGCCGTTTATGGACATCTTGCATTTTGATGTAACAGGTCAACTTGGGCACACTGTGGGGATTACTAGCAGCTGAAGTGTTTGTAATATCTAAAGTGAAGAGATCTCAAAAACTTTCGGGTCTCTTAGCCAGAACCAGACTTTAAGAGGCGGAAAAAAGTCTATGAGCTGTGACATCTGAGGTCAGGAAGGGGTAGAAGGTGGCTGACTTCTGAGCTCAGCAGAGCAACATAAACAGGCTCCCCCGGAACTGGCTCACTGGACAGGGGTGAGGGTATTCTGGTATTCTTTTTGGCTTGTGCTTGGGTGCCCAGGGCACTTCTGAGCCAATTTTAAACCCACTGCATGCAGGCTTGAGAGAACTGTCCGCTTTAGGTTAGTGTCCTGGTTTAAAAGTAAACCAGCGGGAGAAATGAACCCAGTTTTAGAGCACAAGTCAGAGCTACAATTTACTAGAAAGATTACAATACATACAATGTCACAAGGTAAAAAACTTGCTTTGACCCATAAGAACAGAGTACAACCCAGCACCCTGGGACTGGAACAGCATGGTGCTCATTAGCTCCTGTGCAGAGCACTGCAGGGTTTCCCTGGGTGCAAAGCAGAAGGAAAGGAAACCTGTTAGTCAAGATGATAATCATAGTTGTTTTGAAGTAATGATGACAGTCTCCTTGAGAGTGGTAGTCACAGTCCTGCTGGAGTTCTGTTCCCCCTCTGGATCCAGTGAGTGGTTCCCCAAGTCCCAAAACCTGAAGACCATATATCCCCAGGTTCAGGTGGGAATGCCCAGTATCTCTCCCAAGGGCAGGGAGTTTCGCAATGCCTAGTTTAACTCTGTGAGTTGTGGGATATTTTTGGATTCTTTGGTGATCTAGGTCATTGTAACTGCCTATTGTGTCAGTGCAGCTGGGCCCATTAGCAGGGAAGACCCCTCCAGCTGGGCGTGGAGGTGTTAATGCCTCCATGGATCTCTTTCTTTATCTGTTGTAGCCTGGGGTGTGAGGTGTGCCCTGGGCAGCTGCTAGCAATGATTTATTATTAACAGCCCATCAGAAATAACATAGAGGGTATAGAATATACAGTCTTTGGTTATACCCACAGAGTGATAAACCAGTCTGGCTCCTGTAACTATGACAGTTAGATACATAAGAATGGCAAGGAGACAACTCCATGTAAAAAGGAATAGCTCATTTTGTTTTTTACCATCATAAGTAAGGTAATAGGTATTTCAGAGGAAGCCACTGCCTGTGAAGCATCACTGATGCCCTCAGCTCAGTGTTTTTTCAGATGAATTCTTAATGAAACACTGTGGAAGAGTGATGTTTGGGTTTAGAAACAGAATCCGGAACTGACTTGTGTGACAAAGAATTTTTTCCCTCTCCTGATACAGCAATATAGAGCCTCGTCTGCTGTGGGAAAGAGTGGAGAAGCTCGTACCAAGGCCAGGCAGTGGCAGTTCGTCGGGTTCAAGCAACTCTGGCTCACAGCCTGGCTCCCACCCAGGCTCTCAGAGTGGGTCTGGAGAGCGATTTCGGATGAGATGTAAGTCCTTTTTCCCATCCTTTGTAGCATTGTGTTTCTAAGTTTATTAAGCTGTGAAATACTCAAAAATTATGGATGATAACCCTTGCATGGAATGACCTTTGAGCATGCAGTGTCAAAAATGGGTTCCTTGGCTCTATGTTCTTGCTTGGGAAAGGTGGTAGGAACAGAAGTCATTGTCAAAGTGTTTAATTTTCTTTAATTCACATCTGGTCACTGCTTCATTTTCCTAAGTGCAAACAGCCCAATCTCCATGCCTCCATAACTCTCTTCCTCATGGGCAAGGGCACATTTTGATGCTTGTTGCCTATCACCTTTGTAGTTGTTGACAGGGTGCAGACTGCTATGGATAGTTCTCAGCTGGGCTACAATGAATGCTAAATGTAGGTTTTCCAGCTTGTGCCCAGACTTGAGTCTTTGATTTACAGTTGTGTGACAGCTTACTTTTGCTTCAGTCATGAGTCAGTTGCATCTATACAAATCACAGCTAATAATGTTTCTTTGTATAGTCCTTCAGGGGCAATGTAATAGTGAACTAGTGCAACTTAGGTCTTGCAGTCAGACACCACCTGATAATCTTCTCACCTCTTACCCACTCCAAAGTGAAGTAAGAAAAAGCATATTTTAGCTCCCTACTTAATCTCTTTTGTTCTGTGTTCCTGTTGGGGTCTTGACATATGCAGCATCATCCAAATCAGAGGGTTCACCATCGCAGCGGCATGAAAGTGCACCTAAGAAGCCCGAAGAGAAAAAGGAAGTCTTCAGACCTATCAAGCCTGCTGTAAGTTGCATCCACTTTTCCATGTCCACCTTCTCTTTCAGGTAGGCTCACAAAAAGTACAATCTGAGCTTCCATTCATGGTGCCATCAGGGGTGAACTTCAGCTTGAGTTGAGTTTCTGTGGATCTGCCAGCACCTTCTTAGATGTGCAATTGCCCGTGCACATCACAGTACTTTAAACATTAGATTTTGCTCTACTTCTGGGATTAATTTCTGCTCTCTGGTCTTCTTCCTTCCTAACCTTTGCCTTTCTCTCTTTCAATCCTGTGCTTCCTTCCTGGGGCTGGACCAATGATCATCCATTTGACCTGAATGTGCCAATACTGGGCTGAATGGTGCAGGGAGAAGTGGTAAGACCTTAAATTGTTGCTACTTTCTGTGAAAGATTTCTGACATTTCATTTGTCTAGTTGCTATTACAATTGATTACAGCTGTGTGTCCAGTTGTATCTCGGGAAAATCAGTGGGTTTTCACAGTATTTCCAACTTTCCATAAAACTTTCTTCTCTTGCCATATCTCTTACGATATGACATTAGTACTCAAATCTGTCAGCTTTCTTAAAGAAACATAGAGGTTTGGTCTTTTACTTCTGATATTAGGTGAATACTATTAACCTGAAATTTTAGGAAAATAAACTCTGAGAGTCAATTGCTATGTGAGAGTGGGTGCTGGTGCTTGTATGTGTCCTTCAGATTGTATAATAGGGTAAACTGAGGTCATAGTCAGGATAGTTGGGATTCAGAGTACACACATTTTTCTGTTATGTGGCAAGACCCCATTAGTTTGACTCTTCTGGTGCTTTAATGTATCAGAAAGTGAGTTTTCATAAATGTTAGGAATGAGTAAGTCTAAGGACACTATTTCTGGAGCAATGGAAACATGCCAGTGGACAAGTGAGCAAACTCGGGCACTAATTCTATGGGTTTGTCTTGAAAATTATTTTTCTTTCTTACTTGCAACATCGGCTTTTTTTTTTATTTCCCTGTTCCATCAGGATTTAACTGCATTGGCAAAGGAATTGCGGGCAGTAGAGGATGTGCGACCTCCGCATAAAGTAACGGATTATTCATCCTCAAGTGAGGATTCAGGGACAACCGATGAGGAAGATGATGATATGGAACAAGAAGGAGCAGATGAATCTACTTCTGGACCAGATGATGTCCGAGCAGTGTTAGTTCTTCTAACAGTGTTTTGCATGTTTTCCCTCATAGGGGATTGAAGGAAAAGGATGTTGAGTATTTTGGCTTGTATGTTGGTTCTTTCAGCTTACTACAGCAAAACATAGCAGCCTTGTATGTTCATATTTTCAAACACTGAGGGTAATCTTCTCAGTGCCCTTTTCCTCTTTTCCCTTGCTTTGTTACAAAAAAAAGAAGCAGTGTTTAACAATCTCCTGACTTCCTTTTTTTTTTTTAATAGAGAGGCTTTTCTAGGCAGGTTATGTAAATACTCCACTCTGGTGACAGTACAAATTAATTTTTGGTGTGCCTTGATGCTGGGCAGCGACAACTAGGGCACCAGCACTATTATCTCACTCTAGTTATTTCTTATCTGACAAATAGGTCAACGTTGAACTTGAGCAATGGTGAAACAGAGTCAGTGAAAACCATGATCGTCCATGATGATGTGGAGAGTGAACCTGCCTTGACTCCTTCTAAGGAGGGCACCTTAATTGTTCGACAGGTATCGCTTTTCCTTCCCTGTGCAGTGCTGCACCCTTTCTGTGCTCATTAACCCACTCGCTCATTCACCCATGCTGTTTCTACATTATATTTGTTGTTCGTATTATCAAGACACAGCTGTAGTGAATTTCAGATGAACAAGATGTTCGATGCATGCAAAGAAGATAGTAGACCTTCACCCCTTGCTTCTGTTTTGCATGCTTTCCAATGACACCCATGTCAGCACCATGCAGAATATTTCGAAGTCTGTGGGAGAGAAGGGTAGAAAAGCTGCAGGTGTGTGGAGCAAGTACCTGGAGCAAGAACTTAATTTAGTTTTACAATAGTACCAAATGTGTCTCAGGAGTGGGGCTGGGAGGGAGACTGGGGTGGGAGCACTCAGGATTTTTTAAAATTGTTTTGAACCTGTAGTTGAGGGCATACAGACCACCCAGATGACATACACACACGTACATACAAATTCACACAACAGTTGGTGTGGGGGAGAAGCAAAATAGGTGGTGAGGCGGAGAATGTGGACAGAGTGTTGTGTTGTTGCCTTTGATTCTGAAAATACTGCATTCTTGTGCCTCTGAAAGATGATTCCCTGCCTTTAAATGAGCCTTGTGTGTTAATGAGCGTGCTAGCTTATAGGAGTTTCCTCAGTAATCGCATTTCCGAGTTTCACAACTGAATGCCAATTTCTTAATTGAGCCCTTTGGTCTGGAAATTAAGATTTCATGGTTATTGTTTCAAATAGTTAGTTACAGGCATTCTCCAGAAAGTCCAAACTGCTATCTATATAGGATCTAAGTTAGTTTTAAACAAAACAATAGGGAAAGAAATCCCTACCCCCAAAAAGGTGCTTGTCCCTGTTGTGGTGTCGGACTTAGCAGCGCAGTTACTCTTTTTAATTGGTGGAACTGGCTGTGCAAGTCAACCACAGGAACTAAGATTTTGCCTGCTGGAAGAGGTGGGAATTTGATGAATTCTAGTAATGCTGCCCACTTTTCCCTTTCCATCCAGGCATCAAAGCATGGATTATTATCTTATTTTAAAAAATAAATTAAAAAATAAATGTGAAAAGGTAGGAAGTGAGGGAGAAAAGGAGAGAGGTTGTTAGGGATATAGACCTTTAAGCAGCACTTGAGCAAGACAAGTGTGCCTGTTTTTTCTACAGAGTACAGTTGACAAAAAGCGTGCCAGCCATCATGAGAGCAATGGCTTTGCCGGTCGCATTCACCTCTTGCCAGATCTCTTACAGCAAAGCCATTCCTCCTCCACTTCCTCCACCTCCTCCTCCCCATCCTCCAGCCAGCCGACACCCACCATGTCCCCACAGACACCCCAGGACAAGCTAACTACTAATGAGGTATGTCTTACACCACAGCTGGCTGCTTTCTTAGGGTTATAGCAGCATTGCCTAGTAGCTAGTTTGCAAAGGAACTCCAGCCAATCTCCCCTGCTTTTTTTTTCTATCACCTTTGTTCCCACTCCCCAAATAACACATTTCAGTTCTGTGTAAGAAGCCCTTAACTCTAGAACAGTCCCATGCCAAACTTGCCAGTTTACTATTTTTGCTTCCTCTTAGTGAGTCATTAATTGCATGGCATTCATATTAAACTAAACTTGATTACTGCATTTTCAAGCCAATACTTTTTCTTTTTAATTCTGTTTTATTCTGGGAGCAGGCTAATTGCAAGAAATGTGCCTCTTCAGAATTAGCAGTTAATTTCAGCTTTGTCAGTAAAGGCTGGACTAGTAACTCCACACATATGAGGAACTGCTTGTGGAAACTCACCCTTTGGAAGAAGGGAAGCGGCTGTGGAGGGATTTTGCTCTTTAAATCTTGCCACATGGGCCGATTGAACAAATTAGATGTTTGCCAGGAGGATTGTAAAAGGCTGGGGTATTGTTAGCTTGGAATAATGAATGGGGAAAAATTTGGGTTTTTTTCCAAGTGTGTGTGTACTCAGAAAAGTAGCTGTATAAAGATGACTGTTCACCAGCCCTGGTTGTATCCAGGTGGAGAAGGCTTTGCCATGGGGAAAGCTCCCTCCTGCCCTCCCAGGCTGATCCTAAGATGGTGCCTTCCCTTATCAAGTGCTGGTGGGAAAGCCTGGTTGTTCATGCGTGTGTAACACCTCACAGCAGAGGAGATGCACACATGTGAATGAACAAAAGGTGTCATTTGGCCCTTACCAGCCCTAGCAAGTAAGCAAGGAGCCTGGTTTGGTGTCTCCTGTCCTGGCTGAGTGGCCAGCCTGGCTTACAGGGAGAGCCTCTCAAACAGGGTACAGTACAGGGAACCAGAACTTGGTGAAAAGAAGCTGCTGCCTCTCAGGGTAGAGTCCTGTCATGTAATGTGCAAATGCTGTGATGAGAAGGAGAGGTTGCAGTGTGCTGGGTAGGCTGATGGCAATGCACGTATTTACCACATAATCAAAAATGCTTCTGAACCACGTAGCAGGAGAGTGGGTGAGAGGGAGAGTTTCCTCCTGGAAATGTGTTCAGGATAATACTTAATTTTCAGCTATGCTTCATTGGTCTTTGATCTTTCTAAAAGCGCACTCTTGTGGATTGTAGAGATCAGTTGATTGATCCAGAGATATGCTTGCTCATTACTTTGATTTAAGCAATAAGTAAGCAGGGTTCAGTTAACTCAGCTTGGGAAGTGGAGGCTGGGCAGTACCTGGTGACGAAGGAGCCTTTTGGTATTGAGCTGTTCAGGGGAGCAATACACTCCGAAGACCCATTGCTATTTTTTTTCTGCAGAGCAGAGGCTTAGGAAGATCAGAGGTTGAAGATTAGTTGATGCTAAAGAAGTATCTCATAACTATGTTTGCATAAAGCTGAGCAAAAACCCAGTACTGCTTGATGTAACTTACCCACGTGCACGCCCTTTATATATATACTTTTTATTTCACTTGTCCCATTCTTCTTCAATATGCAATGTTGTCACTATAATACTAAACTGGCAAGGGTTTTAAAATCGTTCCATTTCCACTATTAACAGTTCATTGTTTCACTTGTCTTCTTTCTTTCATGTTTTTTCATGTTTAGACCTCATAACTCAGCAAGCACCAGTGATTTTATCCACTACATATTCATAGTGTCATATCACCGTTTGCTACACCTTCCACACTAATGAGCCCCTTTGTTTGATACAGGTTTAGTATGTTGCTTTGTCAAATAAAGGTGGAAGAACCTGCTGCAGCTTTCTGGCAAGAGGCTCAGGTTAAACAAAATAGAGAGAATGAACAGTAGCAAACATTGAAACATAATCCATCATAGAAGTGAATGCTTGATCCAAGATGGTTCTGATTTTGTTGCACAAGCCAAGAGATCAAAGTTCATAATTTATTAAACTAGCTCAATTCAGGAGATGCTTCATAAATTAAAAAATTGTAGGTAGTGGACAGCTTGCAGATAAAATACTATACATACATTTAAGCAGATTTTTAAAAGGAGAGCAGTTCCCTTGCTATGTGCCTGATTGTAGTGACCTGTCCTAAAAAGCTTTGCTAGTAGCTGAGGTTCAGGGATGACATTTTAGCTGATAACATTTTGCTTAACGTGTGCAGTGTGCATATGTACCTAGTTCAGGTCTGCTGCCTGTAGTGCATCATATATCTGTAAAGGAAGTATAAAAGCTTGGGGAGGCTCTGTAGCATAATTCTCTAGTCACTTTAAAATGTTGGTTGTTGTTATCCATGCTTTTTATTGTCATTAATATTAATGAAGTTGAAATTTACATTGCAGACTCAGTCCGCTAGTAACACACTCCAGAAACACAAATCTTCCTCCTCCTTTACACCTTTTATAGACCCCAGATTACTACAGATTTCTCCATCTAGTGGGACAACTGTGACTTCTGTGGGTAAGTAAAGTAGCTGAAGATGACAATTGAAAAAGGATTCAGTGACTTCAGTGGCTCTTTAAAGTACTTAAGAATGTTACCATCATGCTTTTTATTTGATTTGCAATGGATTGCATAGTTTATTTTCTTTTTCCATTTACATTTCTTACAAAAAGAAAGACTCTCCGTATTCTCAGTTACTGATTTGGGTTATATGATGTAAAGAGTATATGGCCAGAATTTAGCACTTGAGGGATATTACATGCACTTTCCTTTTGTTTTTTTTCAGTAGGGTTTTCTAGTGAAGCAATGAGATCAGAGGCAATAAGGCAAGACCCTACGCGGAAAGGGTCGGTTGTCAATGTGAATCCCACGAATACACGGCCACAGAGTGATACACCAGAGATTCGCAAATACAAGAAGAGATTCAATTCCGAGATACTGTGTGCTGCCTTATGGGGTAATGCAAACGTATTCTTCCCTTGCCTCTTGCACCTCTGAAGTGTAGGTGTGCCAATATGAGCTTGCAGTCTTTGATAATGTATCTCCAAAACTGTAGCCGTTTCTCTGCTTTTATTCAGCGCTTGTTTACATCTTCTAGTTGCAAGAGCTGATTATTATTGTGTTGTATACAGTGTGTTGCTTCTGCTTGGATTTAATTTCCCACTGGTATATATATGCTTCTGATGGCAAAGTTCAGACTTAGAATCATAGTATCATTAATGTTGGAAAAGACCCTCAAGATTATTGACACCGCTACCTCAACTAGACCATAGCACTATGTGCCACATCCAGTCATTTCTTGAACACTTGCAGGAATGGTGACTACCACGTCCCTGGGCAGCCTGTTCCAATGCTTAACCACCCTTTCAGTGAAAAGTTATTCCTGGTCCCCATCCTGAACCTACCCTGGCACAAGCTTAAGTCCTCTGTCTTGTCACTATTTGCCTGAGAGAGGCTTCATTCAGTTGATTAGGATGTCCTTTTCCACTCTCTCTAAATCCCGCTAGTACATCTCTTGTAGCTTCTGGATGCTTGTAGTAGTCCTTTCATTGTACACCTCGTACACACAGGGTATTTATTTTGAAAAGTAATCATCTTCTTGAGCTCTTGCTAATGTATTGTCGCAAAGCTTAAGATGTATTTTGTAAGATGACTTGCCAGCTCGGTCATCAGTTCATATAATAAGGAAGAGGGGAAAAAAGAAGAGTAAGTAGGAGGTACATTTTCCATTCTGAGACTGTGGCTTAGCTTTGTTAAGAGTGGCTACTGCAGAGAGAAGCTGGGTATGAGATGTCAGCTGACAAAATGTGTCTGGTCTTGTGCCAAGAGATAATTTGTGTTGGTGCCAGACCAGTTAGTCAGGATCCCACACTTCACCATGCTTAGAGCAGTGCTCGTTGCCTACTACAAAGTGGAACTGCTGCTGCAACACCCAGGGAAAGCTTTTCTCTGCTGTGTCATTTCTTTCTTGGCCAGAATCTTTGGGAGCACATGAAGTTTTTTGTTATCTAGATGTTAGCAGTTGATTATTGTGTATGTTATGTTACTAGATATGTATTTATCTGGTATTCCTAAACTTGGCAGACTGTAAATGCACATGCACATCATTTTAAAAACTATGAAGAAGAAAGTTGGCCATTCCCCTCAGTCACATGATGATTGTATAGGTAACACAGTCCACTTCTGTTTCTTACATTTTCATAGCTCTTTCCAGAGCTCTAGTTCTCTTTTGGGGTTATTTCTAGCATTTCTTTTTTCTCAGAACATCACTGTTGTCCCAGTCTTCTTGCCTACAAAGCTGTGTCAATTAAAGAGCACTCTCGACACCCTATCTTCCTATTTGCTGTTTTTTTTATTTCTAGAATTTACTGGTAAGAATTTTTACCCCAATGCTAATTCTGCTTGTATTCATGTATATAATTCTCTGATAAAATGAGAGCTTGTGCAAATGTAAACTCTCAGGCTATGAGAGGGCAAAGGCAGAGAGAAATCATATGGTATCAGTAAAGATCACTCATAATTTCTCTGATCTGCCTTGTTTTGCCAATAGCAATTCATGTTAATGGTTTTATATTTCTTTGATCTATGTATCTGACTGTTAGGGTGATTTAAAGAATAGATGTAAAATCCTAGAAGTGTGTTACAGCTGTAACACGGGCCTTCCTTGTTAAACATTTAGGGCCAAATCAATGGTCATACAAGCTGGTGCACATTCTTATTTCTTGATAAAGTTTAGCTTCCTTTATCCTTAAGCAAATTAAACCATTTCATGGTGATGTTTCTTATTCAAAAAGAAGAGGACTTGCTTTGTTTTTATTTACTTTACCAGTGGTAATGCCAGTAGTACCTGGCAGGCTGCTGATTGCATTAGATCTGTGATGCTGTTTCTTTTAGTTCTGAGTGGTGAAAGTCAATGTTAATAATATGGATGCAGTAGCAGAGATTTTTACACTCAGCCTCCACAGACAGCCTGTACTTTTTCAGGAACCATTTCCATTTGTTCAAAAAAACCCAGAACGGCTTAATTGTAGGGTGGTGGTAGAAGAGCTCTGCTGTCTGTGAGTAACAAGGGTGCCCACATTTTAAAATGCAAACACTGCTTGCCATCAGTACCTCGTTAGTTTAATCTCAAAACGCATATAGCAAACAGAAGGGATCAGGGACAGGTGTGCGTGTGAACTTGAAGCAGAAACAACTGCACCACAAAGGCAGCAGAAGGAGAGATTAGGGTGGAAACAAGGGCAGTGGAGCCCTGATGAACAAAGAGGGCAAGGGACTCTGAGGGAGCAGTTTGCATGTGGCTTGCTTTGAATTGTAATCCACACTGGAAAAAGTACAGAAACGCATGTTGAAGCTGAATCACTTACAGCTTTAGTCAGTGGGTCCTGGAGCTGCAGGAAAGAGACAAACTGCTGGACACTTCCTTGGCTGGTCTGGGGCTGCTGCAGCCTGTGCTGAGCCCTGACTCGTGTGTCTCGCTCTCCGCTCTTCCTTCTGCTACTTCCAGTTTGAGGATGTCTCCCATTATGAGAGACAGTCAGTGTGAAATGCTCTCATGGGGGCTCTGGGATGGGGTGGGATCCAGTGGGTGCAAACCATGTGGGGGATGCAGAGGCAGGAGGTAGGCAGGATGGGGATGAAGGAGGTGTCAGCAGCTGAAGGAGAGCCTGGGAGGGTGACAGGCCTCCCAGGAGAAGTAGCAGAGTAGCAAATCTGAGCAGAGATACATGATTGTTTTTGGGGACTGCTGGGACTTCTGAAGTTTCTTACTGAAAAGATGAGAGAGAAAAATGGAGATGTGTGGTGATTTCTGATCTCGCCATAGGCTACAACTGTTTTTCTCATCCACCCAGAGGCTTTTCAGAGTGTTCCAGCATGTGCTACTCAGCCCCCTTCCCCATCATTCCTAACTCCTGGCTGCTGCTCTGCACCCCCCTAACACTCTCTCCCCTTTTGGAGACACCTTGTGTCCCCTGGGTCAGGTTTAATGTGCCTTCCCTTTTGCAAACCACTCCCATGCCTGTTAGCCAGGATGTTGTTTAGGTGAGCAGTTCCCTTTTTCAATATTCTGAGAAGGCATGTCACTGCTATAAATGCAGACTACACCGAGATACACACCTGTGCACTGGGCCCACCTGCTGTATTAGAAAAGGTTCATTATGGGATCAGCCCAGATGGCCCATTGGCACCAGTGCAGTTGTATCTGGGGATTAGTTGTCTGACTGGGGATTAAGGCCATTAATGATGGCAAATTTTACATTGGGAACAACATGAAAGTCTAATATGTGAGTAAGTCATATGTTTGGTTTGATTTCCATTCTCTCTGCTGTATCTGACCTGTCTCTGCAGAATTTTTGAGGTTCTGGACTTAGACCCTATTGAAAATAAATAGTTAGGAAATTTAAGGATGATAATATATTAATAGGTATTTAAAATTTAGTCTCATATAGACATATACTATGTAAAAACTATAATTGATTTTAAATGCTAAGATTTTGTGGACTCTTGGAAAGTGTTCCAATGGATCTTTGGAACTTTGTATAAAGAAACTGGCCTATCAACTTTACTCATCTGTATTTGCTTGATCTTTAGGAGAAACGTGTGTCAACACAAAATTGCTGTAGTTCCTCTAGTTTTAACATTTAGATGGAAAAGATTGTTGTGAAGCTGAGGACCAACCTGGTGCCTGTTCTTTAGAGGAAAGCTGCACCAGAATATGTTTCTCCCAGTGGGAACTGCTTTTATTGCCACATCCATGTCAAGAGCGTCCTGTCACCAACCTTCCAACCAGTAGCTAATATGTTTTTGGAATATATAGGCTTGCATACCACTTTCTGCCTCATCCCTCTTCCAACATTAGCATGCCTTTTTGTTTGGGAACTGGTGCTCTGTCCACTATACAGCTGGATAAACACATTGGGGGTCAAGCACAGAGGGTAATAGTTAATGGGGTAACATCAGACTGGTGACCTGTCAGTAGTGGGCTCCATCTTAGGCCTTGTGCTCTTCAACGTCTTTATAAATGACTTGGACACAGGACTGGAAGGGATACTAAGCAAGTTTGCAGATGGTACAAAACTGGGAGGAGCTGTTGACTCTCTCGAAGGCAGGGAGGCCCTGCAGAGAGACCTCAACAAATTAGAAGACTGGGCAATCACCAACTGTATGAAATTTAACAAGGGAAAGTGCCAGCTTCTGCACCTGGGATAGGGCAACCCTGGATCTACATAGAGACTGGGGAATGAGATGCTGGAAAGCCGCGGAAAGGGACCTGGGAGTCCTGGTCAGTGGCAAGTTGAATATGAGTCAGCAGTGCCCTGGCAGCCAGGAAGGCCAACCTTGTCCTGGGGGGCATCAGGCAAAGCATCACCAACCAGTCAAGGGAGATGATTGTCCTGCTCTGCTCTCCACTGGTGCGGCCTCACCTTGAATATTGTGTGCAGTTTTGGTTGCCACAATATGAGAAAGACATTAAACTATTAGAGTGTCCAGAGGAGGGCAATGAAGATGGTGAAAGGTCTTGAGAGGAAGCCGTGTGAGGAGTGGCTGAGGTCACTTGGTCTGTTCAGCCTGGAGAAGAAGAGACTGAGGGGAGACCTCATTGCAGTCTGCAACTTCCTTGTGAGAGGAAGAGGAGAGACAGGCTCTGATCTCTTCTCTGTGTTGACCAGTGACAGGACCAAAGGAATGGCCTGAAGTTGTGTCAGGGGAGGTATAGATTGGATATTGGAAACATGTTCTTCACGCACAGGAGTGTTTGCGTGCTGGAACAGGCTCCCCAGGGAAGTAGTCACAGCACCAAGCCTGAGAGAGTTCAGGAAGGATTTGGATGATACTTCCAGACATGTGGTGTGACTCTGGGGGATGATCATATGCAGGGCCAGGAGCTGGACTTTAACGATCCTTGTGGGTCCCTTCCGTTTCAGCATATGCTGTGATTCTGATTCTAGAAAGCTCTCTGTGGTCTACCAGTCTCTTAGTCTTTAGAATACTGTTTGGTGTCAGTAGTCACTGTGGGCAAGTAATGTAGACAGCCTCTACATCATAAGATCTTTTAGGCTGCAGGCGACTGAGACCCAACCAGCAGTGGTTAGACCTGCTTGAAGCAAGACAGTTGCTGTATCTATCATCAGAACATGTGGAAAATGTACCTACTAACTTGGATCTTTTGGTTTTGTTTCTTCTAGGAGTGAACTTGTTAGTGGGCACTGAAAGCGGTCTGATGCTTCTAGACAGAAGTGGGCAGGGGAAGGTTTATCCACTCATCAATCGAAGACGATTCCAGCAAATGGATGTACTTGAAGGCCTGAATGTCTTGGTGACAATTTCTGGTAAAGTTAACTGTTGAACGTTATGTTTTTCTTCCATCTGGTATAGCAGAAAGCTTTTCATGGAAATCTTCTGAGGGCAAAGTCCCGACTTGACTGAAGTCAGGACTTTCCATCATTTCACCTCTTTGAGTCTACAGTTTATTTCTGCAAGTGAATCATTTCCCACACAACACCCATGCCTCCTTGCCCCTGTCCGTCCTTCTGTAGGGTGACCTTTAAAAATGCTGCATGGTATTGGGAGAAATGTCTGTCTTTGCTTCTTCTGTATTTGAGAGCTGAAAGTTAATGCTTTGTGAAGTTTGCGCAAACGACATTCTTTCCCTCTGTCCTAATTGCTTTCAACCTGACTTCTTTCTAACCAAAACAAAATTTGTTACTTGGGTTTAAAGACATCTTTCTTGTGTGTTAAAAACTGTAGAATGGGAAAAGGTCTTGCTTTTAATGTGATGTGCAGTAAGGGTGTGTGTTTGAGAGGAGTACAATGTGTACATGGTGTGGAAATTACCAGACTGAGAAGGCATATTGGTGCAGCTTTTGGCCTGGTCTCTCACTGGGTGCAACTTGTAGATGGCAAAGCAATGGGAAATGAAGGGTGGTGGTGATTTGTTTGGGTTGTGTTTGTTTTGTGTACACTGATGAAAATGTGTTTTATGAAGCTTGAGGTTCCAGACTCTTTGGCTCCAGAGAGTTATTGCGTAAATTATCCTGCTGTTAGGCAACTTGATGTGTTGCACTGTTATTCTTCGTTCACAGGTGGTGTTCAGCCATTTATCTTCCTTTTGTTTTGTTTGGAAAATCAGTCTTTGCTGTGCTGTGTGTGTGTGACAGGGAGAGGATGTTAATTGAGGTTTCTCACAGTGTTCGCTGTGTTGTTGTTCAGGCTCACCTAAATTTTGTTGAGGAACCTCTCTGAGTCCACTGGAGAAGCTCTGTGGCTCTCCCAACACTTGTTCAAAAGGACACATACCTAGACAATTCAATGGAATTTAATACATTACTGATGTTGTGCTACCACAGGTCCAAAGAATTGTGCCCATGCTGGTGTCATCAACATGGGACTTGTTTCTGTCTAGAACAACTGAATTTTATTGGCTTGTCACTTGCTACGTTCTCATCTACAGTTATAGCTATGCTGTGAAATCTATAAAAAGAAAAGGATGAATCAAGCAGCGCTTAAAAATACACAACCTGCTGTGTGTCCTTTTGATGTCTAATGCTGTATGTTAAAATATAAGCTGTTTGAAAGGCACTATTTGATAGAGTTTATTTTATAGCAGATCTTGTAAACAAAAATACTGTATAATCCACGTTGTATAAAATCTGTTGGTTTGAAACATACCCTACACAGACAAGTGTCTGTGATTCAGTCTTGTGTGCAATTGTTTTAGGTTTTTTTGTGTTTGCATCAGTCACAATTGGAGTACCCGGACACATCTGTTTTCTTTGTTTCCTTCTAAGCTATTGCTTCCTCTGTGGAGACATGCTACATTAACCCTTAAGAAATCAGCTCATCTTTGACTGTTTTATGCCCTTGTCTCATTCCCATCTACTATTTTATGGGAGGTACAAGGAGTTTTATGGAGTATGAGGCAGGAAAGAGGCATCCTTGACCACTGAAAAGCAGGACTGGGGGAGCATACTCAGTGAAACCATAATGCTGTTATGCCCTAGCTCCCCCTTATATCCTGCTTTTGCCTTCTGTGCTGCACTTCTCAGGTTTTTTTTTTACCATCATGCTGGACTTCCCTAAGTGTCTTTTTATGTGCAGTGAGTTGCTTCACCTCTCCAAGCAAAATTGGAATGCTGAAGTGAGGTTGTGTTTCTGCAAATGATATGTTTTGGCAAATTGGTTATGGAATTGCCTATGAACTTCATCCCAGCACTGCTACAGCTTCACTGGGAGAATTATTCAGCATGCTGTGGTGCACCCATACTTACGTTCCCTTGAGTTTTTTGGGTAGTGATGTGCTGATGGTGGTGGAGTTTGAAAGGTGTCACAGCATTGTGCAAAGAAATTGCAATGTGTTAGGATTTTGAGAGGATTGTCACCTAAACTTGCTTTTAATATACACTCTTGAGTTTGAAAATCTGAAATCAGTTTATAACTGAAATACAAAACTTTTGGACAAAAAAGCTTTTGATGCTGAGATAGTGAACCTTCTAGAACTGGTACAAGAAAGCTTTTCAGGTAAAACAAAGTAGTTGATTGGTTCTTCACTTCATACTGCTGAGAGGCAAAAACATAATTTCGGCTGCTCAGGTGATGCAGTGCAGAGTTATAAAAATGCTGGAGATGAGCGTGGCAACATGCATACAGAACACATTCCAGTTGTGGCTCCCTGGGGATTTTGCCAGCCCAACTGGCAGATGGTGGCACCAGGAAGGTAGAAAGAGATGACAGAGTAGAAGAACTGGTTGGAATCTGCCTGCTTAATAAACCACAGAGACAATAAAAACAAAAACTCAGTATAAGAAAAGGGACTTTGCATTTAAAACTATGTCTGTGGGAAGCTGGAAGTTCTCATAGAAGCCACTGGCTGATCAGTTCATTTGATGGCTGGAGCAGTTTTCTTTCTTACTTCATGACTGTAATGATTAGACCCACCACAAAAAATAAGAGACCAGATTTCTGAGAGCTGTTTAAACTGATTGGTAGAACCTTACAAAGAGAAGCATGTAATCCCCCACTCCAAATGTAAACATTAAGAGCAGCATAACTTGTTGAAATACATGCATAGCCATGTTTATATAACTAACTGGTCCTCCTCTTTTCATGTCAGGCTGCAGAAAGGCAGAGGAATTTCCTGTCTTGTGACTTTTTCCTTGTGGTCTAGACACCAAAACACAATGGGAACACACTTGAGATATTTCTGTGTTGTTTTGAAAAATATTTCTTGTTGGAGAGAAATACCCTGGTGCACGTCATGTGAACCAAAATTAAAAAAAAATTAGCCTGGGGAAATTCCCGTGTGTACTGTTTGTTCTGGGTCTTCAGTTTGACTAAGCTGCTGGAGAAGCTACTTGGAAATATCTGAGGCAGAATTTGTCTCCTGGTGAACAGAGACTCAGGATGGTTTTAAAAGTGTTTGATGCATTGTACTGACCTTGAGCCCTCCGAGCTCTTCCTTGCCCAGAACTGCAGTGGCTTCTGGTCTGGACTGTTTCTTAGTTTTCAATGTCTCTAAAAGGGCCCTTATGGCTACTGTTTGCACTGTTTTCATGGAAGCACCTTTTCTTGGTCAGATGTGGGACTTTGGGGAATACTCTTTCCTGCTCCAGTCTCTTCTCCAAATCTTGCAAAAGCTACGGGAGTAGTAGGGTTTTATCCCTTTATGAAACATGGGTTAATAAATAGGAAGTCAGGCAATAAGTCAGGGTGCTCATTTACTGCCAGATCTACAGTCCCATTTGTAGTGGAGATAAATGAAGGACAGTGCAATGTTACTTCACATTTCATTGCATGCCATCAGAGTGGAAAGGTTTTTAAAACTAAGTGGCAGGTCCAGTATTTGCAATCAGATCTCCAATTCCACTTTAAATTTAAGCTCCTGTATCTAATTTTTTACTTTGAAATTGCCTTCTCTTTTCCTCCCAACCTTCCCCATCCAGGTAATCATAAAAAGGTCTTTTAGACTGTGTCTTTGTAGTACAGTGCCTTGTGGTGCTGAAGTCCATGGAGCATCCTATTTGCAAGGTGTCCTTCCCCATGTGCTGCTCCAGTCCCTACAGATGCTTTTTCTGAGAAGCCCAGGTCTGTTAGGGGATGCCCTGCTGTCAGGGTAGGGAGTCTGTGCCAGCTCCAGGACCCCAGTGTGGAGCTGGCCGACCACAGCAGGGTGACCCCAATGCTTGGGCCTCTTGTCCTGCTCTACCCAGTATCCACCAAGCAGCCAGCTGTGAACTGATCCATTGATAGACATCATGTCAACACTTAACAGAGAAATTCAAGACATTAGCTGAACTCTGTAGCTGGATCTGGCTGGCAGGCTGCCAGGTGAACCATCTTGACAGGTCACAGCTTTCTGCGGCATAGACCAGTACTGTGTCTCTTGGCCAGCCAAGCAGTGACTGTAGTACAGGTCACCTGTCTTCCTCTTACCTCCCAGGACCATGAAAAACTCTCTACAGTCACCAGGCCACCTCGGGATGGCAGGTGAAACATGAGCATGGAGCTACTATGCTGACAAGTAAGGTCCCTGAGAGCATCTCCTGTTTCCTTTCCTTGCACAGAGACCTCATGGAGCCTTATTAAATGTCTCCTAGTCAAAGCAGGGATGATCTCCCTTCCTCATCCACAGCTTCATCTGTAGAACTGTGATGGTTTTGAGCAGCAAAGCAGCTGGGGAAAGGAGGATGCAACTTTGAGTACGTGCATTTATGGCCACCTTCTCACTAGTTCAGCAAATGCTTTGTAGGCCCTTAGTTGTTAAAGAGTCGCTGATAAAGTTTATCGTGAACCTTGCTTGGCATTCAAAGAGGCCTTCTCATATTGAGAGTTTAGAATCTGCACCATGTTTTGATGACGTGGCAGATGCATTGTCAGTTGAAGATAGGGCAGCCTGGTCAAGTAGCTTCTCTCACCTGTGGAGAAGAAACACCTCTTGCAGTTTCTGTGTGCAGCCTGATAAGTATTACACCCCTTGCAGCACAAGGGAAGGGTTGCTGACAAAGCAGTCATCAGCTTTTAGCAAGCAGATGAAGTGTGCATGGGCCATGTGAAATTCCCTCACTGCAATTTCACATACTGTACATTCTTCCTTACACCAGAGCTGGTGTCAAGTGATTCAGTAGTGAAATTGTTTAGTGCTGTGAACAATCTTAATAAAGCTCAATCAGTTTGTGTCTCTGAGGGTGATATAATGGATGGAAATGTCCAGGTCACGAACTGGGAAGAGTTTGTAAAAATATATGTCATGTCTATATTTTCTTCATTTGCACTTCCCCCTTTCAAACCAGTCCTATTCCTTCTGATAGCTCTGTAGATAATTTCAGGTCTCCTATTCCATCTTGCTGCTCTCCTACGGTTTTGTGCCAAAAAGAGCCATTCTGACTCAGCTATATATATATATCTTTTTTTTTTTTAATCTCAGTGCATGACACTCTGGTGCTTTTGTTGTGGGAGTACAGCCCTGTTCTAATGAAAATTGCTTACGTCCTAAGAACCAGACAGCCAAAGAGCTGTTCCCTTGAGTTTGTCATTTATGTTCATGTGGTATTACCAGGAGTCTCTGTCATTGATTATCAGTAAAGTGGGTGGAGTCTGGGGTGAAGCTGTTGTGGATGTAAAAACTGTAGGAGATTTTTGTGGTTGCATCATTTTCTCCTTCACTGTTATTTTGATTTGCTCTGCAGGGCTTTCTGTTTGCCTGGGCAGGGCTTTTTGCAGGTATCTTCCTATGGAGGTAAACCAATTTTTTTCATTTTATGGCCAGGTAAGAAGAACAAGTTACGAGTTTACTATTTGTCCTGGTTAAGAAATAAAATCCTTCACAATGACCCTGAAGTAGAAAAAAAACAGGGCTGGACAACGGTGGGCGACTTGGAAGGCTGTGTGCACTATAAAGTTGGTGAGTAGCAAATGCAGTAATCAAATAGTCAGAATAAAAGATGGCTGAGAAAGAGAACTGCAGTGCATGTAGCTAATAGGTTTAAGTTTGGTTAGTTTTAATTCTAGCTGTCTTTCCTATTCCTTGGGGTGAGCTTTCCTGGCAAAGCACCAGAATAGATGGCAAGTTACTGGGTTAAATTGAAGATGTGAGAGATTTTTTGGTGGGATGATGGGCCGTGAGCTGGAGAGGGTCCCCATCTGTCTCCTTCTTGTAATGGATGCAGCTTTGAGAAGAGTGCTGATACGGACAGTGAAAACGGGTAATATTTCACCACCTGTCTTAGATACTTTAGATAACAGAGGCATTCTTGCCCCCAGTAATGGTTCTCTTCATCAACAAGTTCCCTATCTTTTACCATGGTGAATTTACATGCTGGAATACATTGAAAAAAGTCTCTTTTTAATGTAGATTTTAAAGACCAGGGGAAAAAAAAATAAAAGGAAAAGAAAAAAGAGTGGGAGGAGAAAGGAAGCCCAGCTAGTGCATGAGCTTTGGGAAGGTAACTGGGAACAGAAACATATGTTTAACTTCAAGATGATTCATTGATTCCTCTTAGCTCATGAAACTCCCTAATGCTGTCTCACATCCACTGCAGAATAGTTACAGGATGAAGTGTGTTTTCACTAGGCAGGTGTCCTTCGAGTGGTTTTAAGTAACATAAATGGATTTGCCTATTGAAGCTTCCACCAAAGCTAGTGAAAGACACGTAGCATTCACAGCCCGTGGAATATGCAGTGAGCCTGCTGCCCTGCAGGTGGGGATATGAACCAAGAGCTCTTTCTCCTGAGTCGGTTTCATGGTGCATCCTAGGGGGCATTGGATGTTGCTTTTGGTTGATTTTCTCCCAAGAGCCAGCTCAGTTCCTTTCCAGCTGTGTCAGTCAGTGGAGCAGCAGCAATCAAACTGTTTGCAGTCTCCTCCTGTCATGCTTCTGCTCTTAGAAAAACCTGTTAATGGGGCGTAATCAAGAGCAATGGCAGTAAGTGACTGCTGAATGAGGAACTCGACCCTGAAAACAATTAATAATGCACTTCTCTGCTATCATACCCCGGGGTTTCAGCAGCCTGAAGTGGCCTGTTTAACAATACATCAACAGCTATTGAAAGGAGGCTTTCCAGCAGGGAAGCTCTGAAACAAAGAGTATTCTTTTCCAGATGAAGAGGGGTTTGTTGCACTGTGCTGCAGCCTGGCACTGAACTTTCCTCCGAACCATAGAAATACAGTAGACTTCTTCAGGTAGTGAGAGGCCTCTTTGACAGCTGCACTTCAGTTCCTAAGAAGGAGAGCTCTGCCAATAGTTGGGCCCACAGTCTGGATGCTGTCACCAAGGCAGCTGGCACTGATCGTTTCCTTGTCTCTCTGATTCAACATGGGTCTCAAACATCAGAGTGAAGTGATATTTATGGATCTCAGTTGCTTCAGGCAACTTCTGGCTCCTCTAAATGATAAATTGCTCTTTTGAAACGTAGGATTTGGGTGAATTCCCAGATAGCACTCAGAGCAAATAATGAGGATTATCAAATGTCCACTTTCACAGATAAGGTGGTTTTGTTCAACACCCCCTCTTCCCCGTGAAAAAATTCCAGGAAGTCTTGTAAGCTAGACAAGACTGAACAAAAGCTCTGTTTTCAGTCAGGACAGCTGTAGAGGTTGAGAGACTTTTTCTTGTCTGTTGAAAAACTGTCAAGTCATTTAACACTTATAGTTCAGTAGTCTTGCTTTCCTGCACAATAAAAAGAGTAAGTATTAGCTTGGTCTCCCTGTTGCCTACAAAGAGAAAACAACTCTAGGCTTGTATAGAAGTAGGATGTCTAAAAGGCATTAAAATAGCATTCATTAAAGAAGTGTTTTTCTTGCAAGTCTCGAGTTTTTCATTCCCGACACATTTCAAAATCAGATTTGGTTGGGAGATACAATGACAGAATGTGAAAGTGCATAGGATTACATGTTGTCTTGTAGAAGTGTCATTCCTCTGAAACTTGGGCTAAAGAGGTTGCAGTATCATTTAAATAATCTTTTTCTTTCCGTATGGAAATGGGAAAAAATTAAGGAAACAGGTGAACAAACCTCAGTATTTGTAAATCTGCGTGATTGGTTCCTTCCCAAATCCAAATGGTAGATGGAAATACAGATCCAGCAACACTTATGGAATGTCCAGAACAGAGCATTTTCTGATGGTTAATTTAGCCACTGATGTGAATGAGGCAACAGAAATGTATTTGAGCATCTGTGGATCACACTTTATTTCTGATAAATTATGTGTTTGGTTTTTTTTTCTTTTTCTCAGATGAGTTATCTCAGACTTTAAGGACAAAGGAAAATTCTCCACTATCAAACTCGCCTTTTGCTTTTGAAATTGAGTTGTTTCTAAATTATTTTTTTTAAGTTTCTTTTTTCTTCCTTTCCTCTGTGGAATTTTGCCATCAGTTCAAAGTACCACTTCCTATTCTGTGGCTGGAACTGCTGATACACTCTTCCACAGTCATAGTCTTCTTTTATTGGAATATCCCTGTCTGAAAACTTTTTTTCTTGTCTTGATGAATAGGCATTGTCCAATGTGGAAAAAAATAAGTGTAAATAAGTGTATACTGACTAGGTAATTCTAAATATATAGTGACATGTTCAGTTACTAATAAGAGTAATGACTTTTGTGGTATAAATGTATCAAAGTGCTTAACTACATAGAATTAGCAATCCTAAAATGCAGTGTTACTAAAAAGCTCAAAATGACAATATTTCTTCACACTTACATAAATTTTCTGCTTTCTTGAAGTAATTGAAATGACTTTGAAATTACTGCTGAATTCTCCTTTGTTTTCTTTAATTTCAGTAAAATACGAAAGAATCAAGTTCTTAGTAATTGCATTGAAGAGTTCTGTGGAAGTCTATGCATGGGCACCAAAGCCATACCATAAATTTATGGCCTTTAAGGTAACAGTATATTTCAGCCATATGTTGGATTTTCTCATAGCCGCTTGCAGTTATTATCCCTTTTACAAAGATGTTCTGACATTTTATCATGGACATATTACAAGTTCTTTGGTAACTCTCCACAAACTTTGTATTACATTTTAACTAGGAGTTTTTTAAGTTCTAAGAGGCATTACCTAAAGGTCTGAATTGTAACCAAGCATAAGCCAATAATGACACAATATCACAACTTTTTGTTTGATTTCTCTATAAATAAGACTCAAGACAGAGAGAAGTGGACTGAGTCTGAACTTCTTTGTCTGAGCAAAACAGGTCATCAAGTGATACTCAACATTGTTATGGGATTTTTTTTTGAATGCTGCAAGAATGAAATTAACTGGCTTAGTTTAATTGCCAAACTGATTTACAATTAGTTATTGTAGGTTGTGCAGGTTGAAGTACTACAAGAATATCAAATTGCCCTGAACTTTGGAGAAAACAGTTCTTATTAAAAAAGCAAACAGACCAAGTAAACTCCACAGAAAATAGCTTAGGTGATTGAAATGCAGCAGTTTGCAGAGTAATCTGTCCTTGTCCATGAGAGACATGTTAGCCTAACTTGTCTGGTGGCTGGGGACCAGAGGCATGTGGAGGAAAAACCCATAATGTGTGCATTTGAGCATGTTTTTGTAAAAAATATTGTTGTTCTAAGCAGTGAAGTAAATCTCTCTGGTGGTTGTCTCACAGTCATTTGGAGAATTGGTACATAAGCCATTGCTGGTGGATCTAACCGTAGAAGAGGGTCAGAGACTAAAAGTGATCTATGGCTCCTGCGCTGGCTTCCATGCCGTTGATGTGGATTCAGGATCGGTCTATGATATTTATCTACCAACACATGTAAGAACTGCTGCTGGGGTCGGGTTTTCTCTTTCTTTCTGGTATATCACCCCCTTCGCCCCTCAGCCCTTATTTTCCTCAAATAATCATGTGTCAGGCTGTCCCTGTGGATCACTGCCAAACGTTTGCAGTGGTAAATTGAGTGAAGAGGTCTAAGCAGATGCAGCCATGTGTATTTTGTTCCTCAGTGTCAGTCCTGTTCTCAGGGTCAGTGTGTCTGTTGTTGGGAGTTGCCCACTCAGATCAGGTGTGGGCCAATGTGACCATTTCAGGGGTAGCAGCTAAACGATCGAGCACATGGCAAATACCCAGCAGCACAAATGACACAACAGCCCACTAATGAGTTTCAACAGGGTTGGCAAAGGCCAGCTGGCCTTAGCTACCAAGGTTTCCTGTTCTTCATTGTATGCAGTGGTGTCAGATGGGCCACTCCAAGCACTGTTCAGTGTGGTGCAGAGGTCTGAGGTCTGCATCTGGCTGCTTGTCCCAGGCTTCCTTTCTGCCCATGGAAAGAAACAGGTACACCTACAGAGAAAATAATCTTTCCTGGTTTTAGCTGTCTGCTTTAAGATGAGAGGATTTGTGCCCCAAGGGTTTACAGGTCTTGGTTATTGTGAAGGGTGTTGAGCTCGAGAGGAGCACTTCTAAAGGAAGGAGGATCTAGCACTTCTAAATTGAGCGAATTTGAAACTAGATGATCTTTATGGTTCCTTCCAAACCAAGCTGTTCTATGAATCCCTGATAGGTGAGCCAAAACAAAAATCACCTGTCCTTTCTTCTAGCACAAGCTCTGCAGCATTAAAACAAAAGCTTCTGCTCCTCTTCTTTGTAGATCCAGAGTAGTATCCAACCTCATGCAATCATCATTCTCCCAAACACGGATGGGATGGAGCTACTGGTCTGTTATGAGGATGAAGGAGTTTATGTCAACACATATGGAAGGATAACCAAGGATGTGGTTCTGCAGTGGGGAGAAATGCCAACTTCAGTTGGTAAGTGCCTCTGGCGAGCCATATATAGTGTGCACTTAGGGAGTGTGAGTGTGTGCACGTGGGCAGGAGGAAGGTGGCCTTGAGTTTGCTGCCTCTGCATCTGAAGTCAATGCTGTATTGTTTCTGGGAAACAGCTGCACAAAGTAAAGAGTAATCATATTGGTCTGTTTTGTGCTGAAGTTTTTATGAAAAATCCAAACAAGCAAGTTGTGGAGTTCATGATTGGAAAAACTCACCATGACCTCTGTAGGCTGCTGCAGGATTTTTGCTAGACTGACACAAAATTGTGGAAACCTTTCAGTGTAAAGACATCTAAGGTGGTAGATGAGTAAAATATTATGGGTAATTCTATATATAACAAAATGTGCATGTCATTTGACATGTGTACTTTAATTCGTCTGCAAATTGCTCATCTATCCTAGCACAATTCTCCCTCCTCTCTCCAGTTTAAAGTAAGGTCGTTTTTAGAGGGGGAGCAATGAGTGTAGCAGAGTGGGTACAGAATTTTTATGGTGACAGATTGCTCACAAGAGGATCCCTCTTACTGCTTGTGCTGCCATATTTCAGTGCAGCACATAGCATGGGCTGTGGTCACACCTTCCTTTTGCTGGGCAAGCACATTGCGTTTTACGTGCTGTGGAATGGATGCACATATTGGGAGATGACTGCTGATAGCTGATATTTGCTGATAGCAACAGGAACAGTAATGGAGGAGAAAATTTAGAGAAGTTTCATGTGCAGCATGTTCACTCTTGTGATTAACTCTTGACTTGATCTGAAAGCAAGCAGAATTTATCAGCTGGCAAATTCCAGAGCCTTTGGAGACTGGAATACTTGTGAAGTAAATGACACTGAGGCAGCCGACACCATATGAATATCTCATCTGATAATTTTTAGAAATTATTTGTCCGAGTTAGTACTAGTGGCATCAGTAACAATAAATAGCTCTTCATCATCATGGTAATGCAACTATACAACATTATACTGTAGTAGATAATTTGATTTGATTTCACTGAAAAGTAATATGAAAAAAATTATATAAAAGGGAAATACTGCAAAATTAAATATTTTTTAATTTTGCCGGCTAAGAAGTTCTTTTTATGCATGTGAATCAGAAGCAACAGCTTAGTCTTCATTAAGTTCACGTTATTTCTGACATCATTCCTTAGACTATCAAATTGCTTTTTGAATATACCTTTTCATAATGCTAGTGACTTTCTTTTTTTTTTAATTTTCTTACTGATCACAAGAACAGATTTTTTTTTTTCCTCATGCTATTACTAATCTCTCTTCCCCTGTGACACTTATAAGGAAAAGTGTTTGTTTTCTTGCTTTATTTATACACAAAGGAAAGCAGTATGTCAAATAACAATAATTTTACTTTGAGAGCTTAAGGTGAACCTCTTTTGAGATATACAGAATGCTTTTCCAGTTTGTTTTCTCAAGAGATCAGTTTTTGAAGTAGTTGTCCTGTTACGGGAGGCTAGATAATTTTTTTTTTCCCTAGTTTTCCCTTTCCCTCTCATTCTCTCTTTTTTTGCTGAGAAACTCCTTCAAGGAGGGAAGGTAACACTGTAAGACACACAGCTGGTGCTGGGAACATACTGGACTGGATGGGCTTAGTCTATTTAAACCTTGACTCCTGCATGTTCACAGTCAACATGTAATTAACCTGTCTCTTTCCCAAACTTGAGAGAAAAAGCCTGTGTGAAAACTCAATGTTCCCTCCTTAATTAAAGGTTATAAAGTTCCTTTGTGTCATGAATGCTCGGGAAGAAGTATATAACTAACATAGAAAACATACAAAGGAAATTTAAGAGAAAAAAAAGCATTGTTAGGTGTCATGAATGTTCTGAGGACAGAAATAGCACTCTGAACATGTGTGTAGCTGTAATACGCACATGAAGGTAATCTTACGAGAGTGTATCAGTGTATTCCTTGCCTTTTCTGTCCCTCCATGTTGCTTTCTACCTGTCCTAAAGTGCTGTTTTCTTTCCAAAGCATACATCCGATCTAACCAGATCATGGGCTGGGGAGAAAAAGCTATCGAAATACGATCGGTGGAAACTGGACACTTGGATGGTGTGTTCATGCACAAAAGGGCGCAAAGACTCAAATTCTTATGTGAGCGCAACGACAAGGTATGTTCTGCCCCGCCAGGTTTGTTGCCAAGGTGATAAACCTGTACTTTGATTGGGTACTTGGATTGCATTGACCCTGAGCAGCAGCATAATTCCCACCCAGCCTCTCCCCTCTCCCAAGGAACAGAAAGAAAATAGTAAGAAGGCAAAAAGTTTCATAGATTGAGATATAGTCAGTTTAATAAGACAGCAAAGGCTGCACATAAAGCCAGACAAAATAGAAGTTAATATGCAACCTCCCATTGGCAGGTGGACATCAAGATGCTTTTCACATGTTACGCCTGTTTGGAAAGACAAATGTCATCACCACAATGTCCCTCCCATCCTTTCTCTTTCCCTGAGCTTTTATTGCTGCACATATGTTACAGAACATCTCTTTGGTCAGTTCAGGTCAACTGTCCCAGCATTGTGTCCTGCCATTCCCTTGCCCATCCCAGCCCACTGGCCTTTTAGGGACGAGTGGGCTGGAGGGACTGTGCCAGTGTTGTTCAGCAGTAGCCAAAACAGCAGTTTGTTAGTAACACTGTTGAACCATGGATGCAAAGCCCAGCACCTGATACAGGCTGCTATCAAGTGTCACTCCATCCCCATCAACCCAGCACAACGCTGCAATTGCACTGTGTATACTGGGGACAATGAAAGCAAATTGAAGCCGCTGCTGTCCTACCTGTTGAATTTGCCAATCTCTTTTCTTTGCAGGTTTTCTTTGCCTCCGTACGGTCAGGTGGAAGTAGTCAAGTCTATTTCATGACCCTTGGCAGGACTTCTCTTCTGAGCTGGTAGAAGTGGTGGAATTTGGAGAGGAATTGCTGACATCCAGAGTCTAAGATCTTCATAACTTGGAATTATTTTCAACTGGAGTACAGACCTGCACTAATGCAGCACTCTGTGTAAATGTGTGTGCAGGCATCACTGGTGTTAGGTTTCTTTATGTTTTTCAACTGAGGCTGCGACGCAGCTGGTGCTGTAAAGATATTGCCATCAGGTGCTACAATGTCTTTGAGATTCGGGATCACGCTAGAAAGCTACAGGTCTTCTTTTCCCTTCAGCTCCAGGATTCCTAGACTTTGAAGGACTCTGTTTGTTAGTGTTAAAACAGAGAAGGGGGAAAAAGGAAGAAAAACAAACCAGGCTTACCATGAACATGCTGTTTGTTGAGTGGACAGGAGGCAGGCAAGAGAAGGTGAGAAGTGGTGGAGAGTCAGACTGGCTGAAACAGAGGGCAGATCTAGTCTAGTAACGTTAACAATGTATTTAATTGACATTTCTTTTTTGTAATGTGACAATATGTGGACAAAGAGGAAGGTGCAGGTTTTAAGAAGTTAATATTTATAAAATGTGAAAGACACAGTGACTAGGATAACTTCTTCTTGGGGACAGGGAGGGTGGGAAGGGACTTGGGGTGGAATTCTTAGGGTTTTTTGTTTCTGCAGTTTTATTTTGGCCTGGCCAATAACTTTAGTCATTTTCTGTGTACCAGATGTTGCCTGAAACATGTGCAGATGATTAAAAAAAAAAAAAGGAAAAAAAAATTCATTTTCTATAATGATTCTGTGTTAGGCCAGAACTTGGTTATGTCACAGTATTAGCACTGCCTCAGTTAAAGGTTTAATTTTTGCTTAAACCTAGAAGTGCAACAACAGTTTTACCACAGTCTGCGCTCGCAGAACGAAAAAAAAAAAAGAAAAAAAAAGAAAAAAGAGAGAAATGAAATCCAAACTACATATGTTTATTTTTTGTGCCTACCTCATTGTTTTTAATGCATAAAATAAAAGAGGTGGTTTAGTTTATACGTTTTTAGAAGAAAACCATTAATGTCTAATTTAATCTTAATACCAAAACTACCAGATTGAAAGGTTTCTGACTGTTATTGCATAGCAAGTTTCAGCAGGAGGAGGGAGTAGTCCGTTTGGGCAGTAGTGGTAGCGCTATGGCAGTGAGACACTGATTAATGTAATTTGCTTACAAAATTTGGTGAAGCAAGCATTTTTTAAACCAGTTTCATCCTTAATAGAAATCTGAATTTAGCCTAAAACCAGAGGTTTCACTTTTCTAACATGTGGGCTTAGTAACAGGCAGGTAAAAGTAACTAGGCTAGTTCTATAAATTGTTAAATGTTGTAGGAAACATTTTGGGGCGGTGATGTTTTTCTTTTTTAAGAATGCAATGCACTAAAACTCTTTTAAGAATGTAGTTAATACTGCTTATTCATAAAAACAGCGTATACCTGTGTTTAGATGTAAGATCCAGCTCTGGCTTTTTTCTTTCTTTTTTTTTTTTCCAAGTCAGTTTTATTTTATGAATAAGTTCTGACATTTGTAATAAATGTCTTGAGAGTAATAATTTGTTTAATGGCTACATGTTCATTACTTGAGAAATCTTGAGTGTATAATAATCTGTTGGTGTAATAATGCACAGTGTCATGATTCAGCAGTTTTCCTTTTTGTTTTTTTTTTTTCCTAAATTCCTTTGGTGGGGTACTTTGTTGACAGCTGCCTTAAGCTGTTCATTCAGTGAACAGGTTCTCAGTGTTTCATGGGCTTTGTCTTCTGCTGCGATTAACTTTCCTCCATGTCATGACAGGTAGGGCTTTTTAGACACATATTCTTCAATTCAGTCAAGCCAATGGCTCGAGCGACTGGTCACACAATCAATTAAGAGCCAAGAGCACCCCGTGTGCAAAGCTCAGACTCAACAGACCCTTTCTTGGTGTCAAATCTGACTGCTGTAAATCCTTCAACCCCAATCAGCGCTGCTGCTGAAGACTCTACTTCGAACATCGTAGATGGTTGAAAAACGAGTGGTAAATGCGTACCTCCAGCGCATGTGCGTGCACACAGCAACCCCCACTCCCCACCCCCCAAAAAAGAATCAAAACTCAAGAAAGCCTTACATTTGCTGGCGGAGGAATACCTAGAACTATTTTTTTTAAATTGTATGACTTTTGGATAGCGTTGAAGGTGAAGGATGTGTTCTTTTCAGGCCTAGTGTGGCCAGCCAGAAGAACGATCAACCTTTTGTACTATAATGAACTAAAGGGGACTCAGAAATGCAACGTGATGGTAGACGTGGGTGTAATCACAGAGCTGCCCTGTAGTTTAGTTTGCCGAAGCTGATTCGATCGAATGTCAGTCTGCGTGATTTAAATCTTCCAGTGCTCTGTGGTCAGAATTAATCTAGTCCTTGAAAGCTGATGCTATTCACCTAGAGGAAGATGCTCCAGTGCTGTAGGGATGCCCAGGTCATGGATATGTGCTGTTGAAGTTTTGAGGTTCTGGGGAAGGGTGGAAATCTCCTTCCTTCAGTGGGTCTGCCTGCCTGGCAGCTTCTGCCTCCACAGAAGTGCCAGCATGGCAGGGTAAAAACAGTATTACAAAACCACTACGTATATCAACATCGAACTCTTCAAACAGTGCTTTTGTAAGCAAAGAAGAAAAGAAAAGCTCCTAGGTTTAGTTTTAAGCTTTAATAAGTAATAATTTTCTGTATCATTAAGTCAAAGTAACCCTAACTTGTATGACTGCAGTGTTTTCATTTTTTATCTTATGCACATGTTATGTTGGAGAAAATGTTTACAAAAATGGTTTTGTTACACTAATGTGCATCACATATTTATGGTTTATTTGAAAGTGATTTTTGTGGGTTTTTTAGTTTTTCATAGTAGTAGTAGTACACTTTTTGTGATTTATAACCCCAAACTCTGCTGATTATAAAGACGCTAAACAATAATACAAAATTACAAACTGCATTAAAATTACTAATCGTAGAGCTGCAAAGCAGACTGGTGACAAGTAAAACACTCAGCCTTTTTTTTGCAGTGCTATCTAACTTGTCTTCTGTGTATTATGGAAATTACTGTTTTTTCCCCGTTTTTCCTTAAATAAAGTCAAATTGACACCTATTGTATGTGGAAAGTATTTTGAATATCTACTGGCTGCAGAAATCGAGCTGCATGTTGCCTAATTGCATGTTACCATAAGAACAAAAGCCTTATTGTCAAATCTCATAATTTTAGAGACTTTGACAATAAATGTGGGCTTTTGAGGGGTTTTTTTGTTGTTATTTTTTCCTCAAAGCTCTATCTCCTGGTTCAGTTGCTTCTTTGAGAATTGCAGTTTACCTTTTAAAGAGAAAAAGTGATTATCTTAGAAACAGGAAAGAGAACTTGATGTTTCAGAAAGAAGTTGCACAAGGAGAGCTTGGGTGCATTGTGAACGTGCGCTCCTGCCACACTGCCTTCAGGCATGTCTTTTTTGTGAGCTGGCATTGCTTATTGTCAGGAGTGCAATGGACAGGAGTCCTGAGCCAGATTCTTGCATGGCATAGAATCGCACCTTTAAAAAAGGCAGGCTTTCTGAGACATAAGCTGTGAATACGGAGCAGGTTTGATGCAAAGTCTCTGGTTTTGCCCCCAGGGTTTCCGCCGGGCTTTGCCTGTGTTTTTCCATCACAGGCTGTGTCTGTTTTCTGAAGCGAAGATAAGCAGTAGACATTTCCTTCCGACCAGGCTGGTCTCTGTGTGAGGAGGAGGAGGAAGTCTGCGGTCCCCCGCCTTTCATTGCACTGTCATCTGTAGAAGGCATGGGATGTGGTGTAAGTTGAAAAATATTTCAGGGTTTCACTTGCTTCCCATGGACAAAGGTATCTGAAGTCCTCAAGCCTCACAGCTTTTCCGCTTCTGCAAGGATAGATACTGACTGAGCTTAAAAAACTATCAGGACCAGCCAACTGCTGGTCAGGCTCCTGCTGGTTCTGCTGCAGTTGCTGTTTCAGAGATGCTGGTTTTCCTCAGTCATCCTTGACCCATTGAGGACTTTCTTCAGTTAAACATTCCCTAAAATACTTAGGGGTACTTGAATGAGCAGCATATCTAGTCAATGAAGACAGATGTGAGCTGATATTTGTTCCAGTGTGCAGTAAGTAACTGAAAACAGCAACCCCAAATGTGAGATTCACAGCAGGTGCTGGCAGAGGCAATGGAGAACAGGGAAAACATAATGCACCTGTGAGGAAAGGCACGATTATTGTGATTTACGGGAAGGAATAAATAAAATAAGAGCAGCAAGAAACCAAGCAGCAGATCTCGTTCCTCTATGAGACTTGTGTAGGTGGTAGTGGTGAGAGAGACCCAAATTTGTACTTTGTAAGGGAAAGAGGAACATCCATGGGGCAGAAGAGACCAAACAGTGCAGCAAAGGAACATGAACATCTTGAAAATTAACAACTCCAGTAGTCAAAACAGAGAAAGAAATGATCAAATGTCAAAAGAACCACTCAAAACTATTTTTGTACAAAACTTTTAAATATGCAAGTTAAATATTAGTAAAGAGAAGTGCAGAACAGGATATTGAAGTAACAAAAATCCAAATCAGAAAAGGTACGAGAGCCAGCCCTTTTCAGTGGGTTGCTCTGCTGAAAGTCGTGTGCTAGAGCATTAGGATTGTATAGGACCTTATATGAAAAGGGGAAAGTCTAGTTCTGTGGGCTGCTACTGTTTGTGCAGAGAGCTCTTTAATTTTTCTGCTTGTATCCATATTGTGGTCTGGGATGAGGACTGTTTTAGTGCTGCAAAGAGGTTGAAGTTGGAGAAACCTCAAATGCAAGAAAATAGCCAATGACTGAGAGGGGACTTGTCACCGTGCATTCTGCATGGGAATCTGCTGAGTCAAAGTAGTCCATGGCAACAAATACACTGATAGTAATGTGCATACATTTAATTTCCACCTTAGGGTCCAGTGCCTTGTGAGCTCCAGCGTCTTAGCCCAAAACTGTTTCTCTCTTCTTCCAAGATCACTGAAAAAATACTAGCATTGAGTTGTGCCATGATGCTTAAGCAGTATTCACTATGCACTTGTCATGGCCAGCTTGGTTTACGTAGTGCTGGCTCTTAGTTTGCCTGGGAATCCCAAACAGTCCAGCAGGGAAACAATCCTGGGAACTTAAATGTGAGAAGACCTCTTTTGCCACATGAGGAACATGCTTTATGGCCAGGATTTCGGCTGGATATGAGGGGTATCCCTTGCCTGCCAGACCATATTGGTACATGTAAGGAATGGAAGTTCAACGAACTGTGTGTGCCCAGCAGTTGTTAAAATGTGAGATGTAGCTCTATTCCAGTACATGCAAATACAAGCTCCTAGGTGTTGGCATATTTCCAACCCATTAAAGGCAGGAAGGCTGGTAACAACTGTCTTCTTTTGACTTAACCTTTTTTTTTTAAGAGTCTTTTTTAACACACTGCAGTGTTAGTGCTGCTTAGGGAGGTGTGAAAACACAGCATCAGGCCAAAACCAGCAGAGCCATTAAAACCACTTGGACTGATATACAGATCATCTTACTCTTCTTATCTCTCTGGTTTATCCCACTAGTGGTCTAAACAATAATAAACGAGGGAAGAAGGGAGGGAGGTGTTTAATTGTTTAAGAAAGTAAGACCCTGACTCAATCCAAGTATGGCCTTTCCTGAGGAAATTACAGATTTTTTTTCCTTTATTAAGTTATAACAGGAAATTCCCTTTTAATGTTTCACTCTCAGGCTTTTGTGGTTCTATGGGATAAATATGTGGCCCAGGAAAGTCAGAATAATTTGTTCCAACTGCTGTATAGGGCTCAGATTTTACTTGCCCTCTGTGTGAAATTTTTATTGTGCAATGCCATGTTTGTCATTCAGTATAATTTGTCTGTTAAAAGGCATTACCACACTTCCATTTTATTTTGTTATTTGCATCTCCCAAGCAGTTTTTCCCAGGCCATGTTAGCCATGGAAAAAATGGTTTTCGGGCTCTAAAACAATTGTTGGAGTGAAGGGATTGTAAAATACTGTTTGTGGAAGGGCTTTTCATGGGGGGGGGTTACAGACAATTTTTGGTAGAGTCCTGTCAGTAAGCAAGATTCTGTCTAGTTAGCAAGATTCTAGCCTTTCAAACAGGCAAAGCTGAAAGACAAGAGAGAGCAAATGGCATCTCTGGAAGCTTTTAGTGAGTCAGAGAGATAGTAGGAAAACAAGTTTTAGTTTAAGATCCTTCAACTCAACCATTAAACCATCTTGGCCCCTTTGGGTATGGATGTCTCCCTGGTGTTTGATGAAGATGATGGAGTGTGACCCACACAGTCACATTTCTGGGCCAGATGCTGATGCTGACTAAACTTTGGCAATTCAGACAGGAAGCCATTAACAAGGTGAGATCTGTGGGATGTGCATGTTTCCCTCTTCAGTTTTATTGCAATGATTTTACCACATTTTCTACCACTGCTAAGGATACATGTGCAGTAGCTGGCATAGAGTATGCTTACTTGCAACAGGGAGATGTCCTGTGTTTTGGCAACCCTGTGTCTCCTATTGATGGTGCCACCAGGCAGAAAGTGGATGTGGGTCCTCCTAGAAGAGCCTTGTCAAGAGCTTTCTCAACCCTACTGCAGGCTTAAGCATTTATTTTATCTTCAAACATAACATAGACACAATCTAACCTCTTTTCTCCCAAGCACTTAGTTGTGTCCCAACCTCCACCTAATGCCTAAAAATAATCTCAAACCTGAAGGCAGACTTCCTACCAAAGGATCCTACCGTGGTGCAGCCTACATAGAGCAGCTGGCAAATCCAGACTGGTGAGTACATACAGAAGCTCTTTTCAAAGAATTGTCTCTCTGGGCTTCATTAAGTGCTGGACCTACCCCAATCAAATTGCAAGAACTGGAAAATTCATATGGAAATTTTCTTGATGTTTGGTAATGAAATTAGCTGAAAGATAAGAAGAAAGGACAAACTGTCATAGAATGTTAAAATGTAAAGTATGTAATTATAGACTCACACTTGTAATGACTCTAATGGGTATCAGGGACAAGTATAAAAGGAGAACAAATTATTTCAGGGCATAAAGAATCAGTTATGGATAATTAAGCTGCAGTTATCATTACGCTACTGCTATGATAGGTTTTTTTAAACTAAGTTTTCTAAAATGGAATAATGGAAGTTAAGCATGAATTCATCTATTATCTGCCATTCAGACAAAAACATTTTTCTGATGCTTTTCAAAATGTGCCAGTGGGACAGATCTCAGTTTTACACTAGAGAAAACAGCAGGGATTTTTATGAAGTGATCTATTTCATGTCACACAGCTGTTCAGTGGCATCTTTTAAAGTCGTGTTCAGTGAGGTGCATAAACCCACGCCCACTGCCGATCACGGAAGACAGCAACCAGGTTCCAACAGGGTTCTTCACATGTTTAAGATGAAGAGATTTGGTTAATTAGTAATCCTGAGCTTCAGTTCAAGAATGGTACAGTTTAGAGTGGCCAACATTGTTCTTGGTTCAGTCCGCAGTGCCAAGATGGCTGAACCTGGAAACTACATGCTAAAAAGCTGCAGTTCACAAAATTGAGACAAATGCTCATTGGTGTCACCTTGCCTTAAAAGGGCCATTGTAAAATGTGTCAGGTGAGCACCTGCTCCATGAACAGGTGTGGTGTATGAAATCAGAGACCTGAGATGGCAGTGGCATTAGAAGAGATGAGCCAGGAAGGCAGTGGGCCACCTCTCCATCTTAAGGCACAGAAGACTTGGCAGCTGAGGAGAAATTCCTTACTGGTACCAATATACAAACTCAGGTGTCAGAAGTGACAACACAAAATGTGGATAGAGTATAACTTTGCCTGCATTACATAGTAATGTGCACTAAGGAGCAAGGTTTGCTCTTTCTACAGGTGAGCCAGCATAAGGGTATTTGCAGTGTCATTACTCGGAGTCCCTAAAACCTGGATGTCCTTTGGTATTTTGACTGGCTTCCAGCTGCTGCAGAAGAAATGTTGGGGTTCCCAGGAGAGTGGTGATGTCTGGATGGGAACTGCATGCTTGGGTTTAGGTATCTAAACCCCATCAGGGGTTTTAGCATGTTTGCCATGATGCTAAACTCCTCAGTATAGGGCTTGTCATCAGTTGTGTGTGTTTGTGTACTGCCTTGTGTAATTTAACTACTAGATGTTGTGATGCAAAACTTTTAACAAAGGATTTTTTAAAAATGCTGAAAATTTGCAAAATACCAGGATTTAATGTTCCTAACTTAATCCAGACACCTCTTTCTACTGCTCAACATTTAATTATATTTATAGACTTTCTTAAAGTGCTGTATTCACTCTACAACAGATGGTCCTTTTGAGAGTGTTCAAAGACTCTTTTTATCCTCATTAATTAGTTTGGACCTGTATGTATATCTTGATATTATCTGAAGTGCTTCTTTTCTCATAAATTGTATCAATTTAGTATGGTTCAAAAATGCTAATGAACTCTGCATTTCCCATTGAGGGAGGAGTATCATTAGAAGCATTTTTTTCTATTATTCTAACTTGAAATAAAAAACAAAAGGTTAGGTTTTTTTATGGAAGAGAATTTAAAAAACATTTCATTTCAGAAAAAAATCAAAGGAAAACATTGCAGTATTTGGTCAAAGCTAATTTCTTCATTTCTAATAACTAATATTTTGCTTGCTGTAATAACCACTAGGATATGATTATGTTAACTGTAAATTGATTTTTAAAGGTATTTTCCTGTTGTTACATTCATCATCTCTATATGTGGTGTGTTTTGAATGGACGACTTCTCTCATGGTCCAGCTCACAAAGTTTATCTCCAAAGGAAATATGTTGCATCAGGCTCCATTTACATTTTTGAGCTGGGTATATTTATAAAAACCTATGTGCCAGGTGAGGGAAAATGCTTTATAAATTCGATGACATTGATTAAGTATTGCAGGGTGTATCAATGAAACAAAATATTCTATCTCAGTCAAACTGACCTCAGACAAAATTTACCTCTTTCCTTCCTTGGTCCAGAGTACCTCTATTTCACAAGACTAGAATTTCTTCCCAATGTATCAGTTAAAGAGCCAATTAATTTTCTGATAGAGAGGAAAAGACTGAGATGGAAAAGGCATAAGATCCCTGTGATTTTTTATATATGAAGAACTGAAGTGGTGTTCTGTCCTGCTGGCCAAAGTTTTCACTCCTTGAGTGTCCCTGTGCCTCACCATCTGCCCCAGTCAGGCCATGGCACGCACAGATCTCAGCTGTAAACTTGTGGACAAAAAAGTGCCAGTCACCCCTATTTTGAGTAGGTGCCTTTGAGTGATGATTCTTGTTGGAATAACTGAGACTTGGAGCAGAAAAGGGAAAGCATAAACAACTCAGAGACTGCCAAGTGCACAAGCCCTTCCTCAGGTGTACTAAACGCAAGCTTCGTGAGCAAGTCCTTGGAGTTCAGCAGGCTGTGCTCACTGAGGCACAAGAGAGCTTGTGGCAGATAACTGTTAATTACAGCTGGTTGTTTTCCAAGTAAAAATGTGCCTAGTAGAACAAAGAGAGGCTGAAAATGAGGAAAAAGGGTGATAGTACTATGCTGTAAAAAACCAATGCTTACCATAGCGCCCTGATTTCTGGTACCTGTTTCTCACGCAGAGGATTTATTCACTGCCTTTAAACATGTGTCTTCTGCCTGAAGGTGCATACCATGATATTTATTTTGTGAAGACAGCACAAAACAGATTTTCCCACAAATTCTGTTTGCGGGTTTTTAAAGAATGGTTAATTGCATCACTGATGTCATGGGAGGTAGGCACAACCCTTCATGTCACAGCAGGCAGGCAAAAGGAGCAGAACCCCCTGAGCTCCTTGTGGAACATGCACATGTGTCTATGAATGAAACAGCATTATTCAGCACTGTTGTTCATGCTGTTGTGGAGAATGTCTCACAATTTGGGTTCCTAACTGAAATCACTCCAGTATATTGATCCCCAGGGATCAGTCTGCAGCTGAGATCATCTGCAGCAGATTATTTGTTTTTAGACCAGTCAGAATGGAGGGTCTAGAAAGTGACTAACAGTAAAAATGTTCCCCTATGGGGTTTTCCGCATCAGAAAATTTTCTGAAAGTGAAATCTCTGAATCTGGGTTCTGCAAGAACTTTGATGGAATGTAAACTAGAAGCAATCTGCAAACCTCTATTGCTCTTTAAAGTCAACCACACTCCAAGTACCTCAGGACAATGAAAGTTAATTCAGGATTATTTGGGTGAACTGTGAGGAAATGGGCAATGGAGAGCTGCCTTCTACTGGTGGTGTGCTCCATCTTCTGCTCTCTGATCTTTATGCACCCCATAGCCATAGTACAGCCAGGGATCGCACTGCAGATACTCCCAAACATATCTGTGAGGTCCTGTGTGCACCAAGGCAAGAGAGCAGACGGCCCTCCCAGCCATCCCTGTGTCTGGATCTGCTCATTTCTGCTCCTGCAAAGCAGACAAACGTCCTTCACCAGACCCTTTGTAGCTGTTGCTGAGGAAGGAGGGGCTGGCCAGCCCAGTAAGCCCACCTGGACCTTTGCAGGCCCTCTTTGTGGAGAGTAGGAAAGTGCCCTTAGACCTGTGTGTTTTGGTGGTCTCCTTACGTGGGACTGCCACAGCGGTTGGCCTAGGCTGGTGTGAGAGACCCTCCAGTGACCCTAGTGAGCCATGCCATGCCTGTTTCCCTGTCAGCTCCACCATGGAGAGTAGGAAGAAGAGTGAGAGGCAATAAAAATTAACAAAGCGAAGTTGTTGTTCTCTCTTAGCTTCGTTTCTGTAAACAGTACCAACCTTTTAGTTTCAGTTTTGTTCCTAGTCATGAAGAACATGATGGTCTCATTCCTGTTGCTGAAATGGCTAAAATGGCTCTTAGGTCTTCCCATTCCTTTGTGATAACAGCACTGAGAGGAGGAAGACCTGATTTCCTAGTATCTGCAAGATGTTTGCATGGTGAGGTCACATATGCAAGAGCTCTCTTGATGTCCCTAGGAGAAGGAGTAGATAGGCCAGGGAGTGCATGCCTGTCGAATGTTGAACTGGAGTTGAATGCCACCCACAACTGTTCCCTGCAGCTGGAGGGCATAAAGTCTTGAGGAGGCTGGTGAGGCTTCGCATCTGGTGCTGCACCTTGGGGCTTGCCAAGCTGGGTGCCACCAGCCAGGGCAAACTCCCATCAGCAAATCACACTGCTGGGCGAGAACTGTTATTTAGGGTCTTCTCACGCCTGGCTGTATCTGCTGCAGGAAATGGAGCTTTCTTCCCTCTGCAAACCATGCCTTTAGGGCCTGCAGGACTCATTGACTTTTCAGAAGTTTGAGAGTATTTTTGCAGTAGTTGTAAATTCAGTCTTATTTAAAGAAGTTTTATTGTTCCCATTCCCTTCTGCTTTTCTTGGCTCCCTTTTTTTTCTGCTCTCTGACTTTCCTTCCTTCTTTAACTAGCTATCATACTTCTGTTTCTGTCAAAAAGCAGTGTTTGTTTTGCAATGTAATGGATTAAGGCAACACACTGGCGATTCTTTTAATGGATGCAGCTATTGCCACTTCTAGCAAAGATGTGGGTGTGTAGTACTGGGATTATAGTTCTGCACTTCACTGTGTAACTCTGCATGTATCCTAGTGCAAACTGTCCCAAGATGGGCAGACACTCCAGCTTTTAGTCAAACAGCTTTGGGCTAATATGCAAGCAAAGGAGTACTTGCATGAAGGAATGAAGCTCGCAGAATACATTTCCCTCTTATCTGTGGAAGTTTTGATACTCGGTATGTTGAATACCAGCCTGCAAGAAACAGACCAGAGGGACCAGATAATGAAAATATTGGGGTGTATTTGATTTCATTTGGATTGATGAGTTTTAAATTGTGGTCACTCTTCCAAATCTAGGTCAAAGACATGCCAGCTGGAGACTGAATGTTTGCATGCAACATTGTCTTGGCAGGCGCCTTGCAAATCCCAGAAGACATAAGCACTGCAGAAACAGGAGGACACCTCCTGGAAAACTGCCGCTGGGGGCATTTTCTCAGTATCAGAAGTATAGATGTGGTGATTAAAGACATGGTGGACTTGGTAGTGTTAGATTTATGGTTAGACTCAATTATATTAAGGGTCTTTCCTGCCTAAATGATTCTATGATTTTAAAGAGGCAAAATCCAAATCTTGTTTCTAAATTGGCCATCTGCAAAACATATACCAGCAAATGCTATAATTTCACGTGTATGACTTGGTTTCAAATTGACTGTGGTAACTCTGGGGCTTGACTAATGGATTTTTGTAATAGCCATCTTCACTACTTACTCTGGAAAGTGTTTTCTGTGCTGACATTTCTTACACACCGAATGCAGAGGCCTAGAAATCCCTTTTGGATTTGAAATATAGTGTTATTAAGCAAGCCCATTTTGCAAGTTCTAATCTTGTCCCAGGAAACACGATTCTTGTGAAGATGCAACTCATATGTCTCAGCAGGGATGCTGAGAGCTTGCTGGCACAGAGGATAGTTTCTTGTGGGAGTTTCGTGAAATAGGAGTAGATTTGGAGACACTCAAAAATCTGAAGTTTGCAGAGGCAGTAAATATTTTTTGGAGGCTGTCGTGCGTCAGAGATGGAAAACTGAAGTGTGTCTTTGTCAGGTGAGTAACATTGATGCTGTGCATGTAAATACTTCTAATTGTGATGCACAAATTCTGCTTCTTGCAATATCATTTGCAATACCAAATACCACTCTGCATGTGGCAAATATTTCCTTTTTATTTTTATTTTCCCCACTTTTTTGGATTAGCATGTTAATTCTGCTTCAAGACACAGTTTAGAGAGGTTTGCATCTTAGCTGAAGAAGGTTTTGTTGCTATTTCAGAGTAAGAGAATGTGAATCTCTTGGAAAAGTTTTAATGATAACTGTATCCATTCTCAGATTCATAAGATTTTAACATTCAAGACTACTCTAAAAAGGCCTCCAGGAAACCCAAAATTTCATGCACTCACAGTTAAAAAGCAGTTTGATTAATTTTAGCACTTGGGATTTCTATCGTGGTTTTCCTAAAGTAGGGAGGCTTTTCCTGGAAGGACCTTCAAGGCCACTGCTGTATTGCTGCTTTGATGATTAGTTCAGGTAAAATCTTAGTAACAGATAGAGGGAAACAATTCTTTTCCAGTAGAAATATGGTACATTTTTAATGTACAGTCTTATTATATTGATGGAATGTAGTCATCTCCTTACTATGCGTTTTTCAGATGTGTTGTGGCAGGAAATTTTAAAAGAGAGAGTTGCTGGTAACCATGAAAACTCACTTGTGACACGTTGTTATTTTCCCCTTCATACTTGTCTGGGATTGGTGGAACAACACTGCCCACAGAAGCTAGCAGGAAACAGCCTCTAAAAGACACATTAGGTAAGACTGGAGACATACTCTTAGCTTCTCCTTTAGATTCTTATTTCTGTCCCATCCAAAAAAACCCCAAAACACCAAAACCTCCACAGATTTTGTAAAAGTGCTATACTTTAGATTTGTTAGGAACACATTTTTATGTCGTCATCTGTTAAGAGATTAGAATTCTCACTTCACTACACTTAAAAGCTTCAGCCTACTTCAGCTGAGTATGATTTGCGTGCCACATCCATCCAGCTTGGCAAGGCAAGGTGTTTCATTTTGCTCAGGGGAGCAGGTGAGCTCTTGATATTTTGACTCAATGTGCTGCTCACAGCCTACTATGACACCCAAACACCAACAAAATTCTGCTTTTTAGCTGAATACATCAGTAGTTGGATTTCTTCAAGATTTGAAACAGACCGTTTGTAGTCCAATGTGGTATCATTTAGCAAAAGGGACCCTTTGAGGTACAATGATCTGTATTTTGTTCTCTGCTAAGTCTCCAATGTCCAGGTCTAGGAACTAGTATGTCTGTTATTTCTTGAGTACTGTAACACCCTGAGTGTACAATTTCACAAGTTAGTCTTAAAATAGCTCAAGTGTAAATGTCAGTAGCTTTTCACATAGATGCATTGTACTTTTTATATTGCTTTACTTATTATAGTTTTATATTGCTTTTTTATTGCAAGAGAAATTATACTAAGCTTACTTATGATATTTAAAAGATATTACAGGAAAATCAAAATACTGCCTAAATAAAACCTGCCTAGAGACCTAGACTCTTCTCCACTGAGAAAATACATCTGAATTCTTCAAGAACAAGACTTGAGCAAATCAGTTTGGCCGTGGTTGCCTGAGTTCCACCTCCTCCTGCCCCTTTTGGCAGGTGTGGTGCTGAAATGGGTAGTCCTGAGACAGGATCAGATTCAGGTTTTTTCAGTGCCCTGGTCTGAGGTTGTGTAGGCCAGATGTCTCAGTTTGGATCGTGTCTGTTCAACCTTTTTGCATAAGGTTGTGTGAGTAAGTAGACACATATGAATGGACTTATTTTTCACCTCAAGTCTTTGGTGGTGTGTTGGGACTTGAACTGATGGATTGAAACTTACTTATTGTGCTGTTGGGAATTATTTTTAAGAACTGATGCCTCTGAGACATATTTAAAGACAGTACAGCACCCTTGAAGTGAACAGCGTGTGATATGTGAAAGAAGAGGAGGGAATAAGGAGCTAAAAAAGGAGGTAAAATTAGCAGTGTAAGTGTCATTGGGCACAGATAGATGGGTACCAGCTGTCTCTTTGATAGATACTTAGATATACTGTATGAACTGAGGAAGCAAAATGTAGTGTAACTGAACACTGCTAATCCTGTAGAATAAAAAAGATCTGTGAAAACATGAAACCTAGATCATTTTTTTGGTTTTGTTTTTTTTTCTATTAAATAAGGACATATTCTGTGTAAAGTATGTTTTCTTTAATATTCAAATATTAAAGGAAAATATTTCAGTCTCTAGTGCTGCTGAAAAACCTCTGGATACATGATAAAATGAATATTACTATGAATATTTACTATGTATCACAGATGAGGAAGGGAACTGTTATTTTTGGAGCCAGACTTAAAAAATGATGCATGGCTTCTTTTTGTTGAAATGTTGATTCAATCTTTCACAAAAAGAAAAATGGCAGCAGACCAAAAAAGCGTAAGACCACCCATTAGAAAGCATTAATTTTGTATCATATATTCAAACTTGACAAAGTGGACAGAATAGTCTATTAAAAACTGAACAAAAATAACCCCAACCAAACAAAAAAACCCCACCAGTGCAACTGAAGAAAAGTGGAGAGTTAGGGCTGAGGGGAGAGGTAAGTGAAAGACTGATGTGACAAATTGCACTGTGTGTCCACTGCTGCAGCTGCCTTCGCTGCTGCACTGGAGTTCATGACACAATTAGACTTGGATGGATGTGCAGCCACTGATTCAATATTTGTAACCTTACCATCAGGAATCATTATAGGACAGTATATTCTTCTAACTCCAGCTGCTGAAAATAAATGCCATATAGGAAACTTGGGACATTTTTAAAATTTTTGTTAAAAAAACATCATTCTGCCTTGATACCTTATTATGTTGAGCAGGTCACGCTACCACCCAGCCTAATTAACAAGAGCTCTGGGTCACATATAGGGCAGTAATGACATGTCTGTCATTCAGATAAAATGCCATGTCGTGGATCTCAGTATTTTTGTGTGGAGAGCAGTGATGACTGAGGCCATTGAAAGAAATGTTTCCCAATCCAACAGATTTGAAGAAATGTAGCTTGGAAGCATTCCACAACGCGGAACAAATTCCTTATCATATTGTTAGGAGAAAAATATGCTATAGATATCCTGCAGAATGTCATAATTAGTAATTGAGGCAGGATTCCCAAACTCCTATATCCTAGGAACTGCAGAAACTTTTAAAAATATTCATCAGCAGGCCACATTAAACTGTAAGACTTGAGTGACTATAATGGCAATTTGGCTTGGTTTCTTCTAGGACATATTTCCAGAAGCAAATTCTAAATGTTCTCAGGTGCTTTCCTCTCGTCTCATTTCACAGCATTGCTGACTTGCTCTAGTTGAAAACTGAATCAGTTCAGCCACGATGAGCTTTTTGTTGTCAAGTGAGCAGCAAACATATCAAAATCAAATTTGTAAAGAGGAAGCAAGTTGAAGCTTCTTGATGTGTGGCAATTCTTCCGGAACAGGGCAGGCAACATGCAATCTGGGATGGCCCCTGGGGACAACAGATCAATGAATACTTGCACGGAGATGTTGCCTAAGTAAACACAGTCACAGGGTCTTATTTCACAAGCGTGTTTTCCTATTACTTGAGTAGTAGTGAGATGTTCTTTGTACAGTGAACTCTGGGTACCCTATGGCTACCTCTGTCACCTAGAAAACCTGAGGTCTACAACTTCATGAGCTGGAGTGCAAAGCATGAGGTTCAGTGTGGGCTGAATTGGAGGTGCAAGGGCTGAATTGTTTTCAAACATGAGGTTGCCCTTAAATGCGTATCTACACTTTCAGCTCCACATTTGTGCTGGAGCAATGTACAGTTGCGTGAGTGGTGCATGTACAGTACGTTTTGTTCTGCAATCAGTGTCCATAAGTTTTGTTTCACTGTCTCCCACACAAGCACGGATTGCCAATAAGTACTGTGTGTTCTGGTCAGCTGTCAAGCATTGCTCCTGCAAGTTTTCAGGAAACCTGTGCACATGGGGCAATTTTTATGGCACCAGACCTGCTGGAGTCAGATGGGCTTCATCTATCTAGCAAAGTAAAAAGAACTCTAGCCTTGAAGTTGGCAGGGCTGATCAAGAGGGCTTTAGACTAGGTTCGAAGTGGGACAGGAGATGAAACCAGGCTCTCCACAGCTGAGCATAAGGATGGTAAGCCAAGGTTAGGAATGAAGTCAGCAGGCCAGCAGAAGTACATGTACACTAATGCACCCAGCATGGGTAACAAACAAGAGAGGCTGGAAGCCATCGTGTAGCAGGAAGAATATGATGTAGTTGCCATCACAGAAATGTGCTGCCATGGATGGCTACAAGCTCTTCTGAAGAGATAAGAGAGGCAGGAGAGGTGGAAGGGTGGCTTTGTATGTTAGAGAATTTCTTGACTCTCTAGAACTTGAGGTCAGTGACAATAAGGTTGACTGCCTATGGGTGAGAATGAGGGGGAAGGCCAACAAGGCTGACATTCTGATGGGAGTCTGTTATAGACCACCCAACCAGGATGAAGAGAGGGATGAATTATTCTACCAGAAGCTGGTGAATGTTTCCAAATCATCAGCCCTTGTTCTGGTAGGAGACTTTAACCTGCTGGATGTCTGCTGGGAACTCAACACAGAAAAGAAGAGGCAGCCTAGGAGGTTCTTGGAGTGTATGGAGGATAACTTCCTGTTGCAGCTGATAAATGAACCTACCAGGGGTGAGGACCTGNCTGTTGCAGCTGGTAAATGAACCTACCAGAGGTGAGGCCCTACTAGATCTTGTTTACAAACAGAGAAGGGCTGGTGGGAGATGTGATGGTTGGAGGCTGTCTCAGGTGACCATGAAATGGTGAAGTTTTCAATACTCATCAGAGTAAAGAAGGGTATCAACAAAACCTCTACCCTAGACTTCTGGAGGGCAGACCTTCAGGAGGCTGGTTCAGAAAGTACCTTGGGAAAGAGCCCTTAAAAACAAAGGGGTCCAGGAAGGATGGGCATACTTCAAGGAAGAAATCTTGAAGGTGCAGGAGCAGGCTGTCCCAATGTGCCAAAAAGTGAGCTGGCAGGGGAGACAGCCAGTGTGGCTGGACAGGGAACTTTTGAAGGAACTAAGGGAAAAAAGAGAGCTTATCACTTTTGGAAAAAAGGGCAGGTAACTCATGAAGTGTTTAAGAATGTCTTTAGGTCATGTAGAAAGAAAATTAGAGAGGCAAAAGCACAATTTGAACTAAATCTGGCCACTTCTGTTAAGGATGACTGTGGCAATATATGATAGGGTCGCTTAACAAAACATGCTTAGTTATTGACAGGCTGCACCTGATGGAGAAGCCGGAAAATGAAAATCCATATATGGACAGAAGCCTTCATCCAGGGACAGGAAAACGGAAACACACCAAATTTGGGCAGCACATGAACACAGCATGATTAGGATCATGATTGGAGGAGAAGGTGCATGTACAGTTAACCCTCAGACGATTGGCTGGGACTCAACCTTAAAAGAACCTATTGTTAAGGCCGTAGTTATCTGGCAGGAATAAACATTTGGGCAAAATAAACTACTAGAAAGTATAAAAATAATGCTGTATCACAATACAATGATTCTCTTTCGCAACGTGAGGGGGTCTGTGCCTTTTTCACTCGCCATAGATAACAAAAAGCGTTTTTATAAATACATCAATAGCAAAAGGAGGGGCAAGGAAAACCTCCATTGTTTTTTGGACACGTGGGGGAACATAGTTACCAAAGATGAGGAAAAAACTGAGGTACTTTACACCTTCTCTGCCTCAGTTTTCAACAAAAAAACAGGTTGTCCTCAGGACAACTGGCCTCCTGAGCTGGTAGACAGGGAAAGGGAGCTGACTAGTCCCCCTGCAATCCAGGAGGAAGCAGTTAGTGACCTTCTGAGCCATGTGGATCCTCACAAGTCTATGAGACCAGATGCGATCCATCCTAGGGTGATGAGAAAGCTGGTGGAAGAATTCACCAAGCTGGTCTCCATCATTTATCACCAGTCCTGGCTCACCAGGGAGGTCCCAGATGACTGGAATTTGGCCAATGTGATGCCCATCCACAAGAAGGGCCAGAAGGAAGATCTGGGAAACTACAGGCCTGTCAGCCTCACCTTGGTGCCAGGCAAGGTTATGGAACAGATCATCTTGAGTGCGATCACACAGCACCTACAGGATGGCCAAGGGATCAGACCCAGCCAGCATGGATTTAGGAGGGGCAGGTCCTGCCTGACCAACCTGATCTCTTTTTATGACCAGGTGACCTGCCTGGTGGATGAGGGGAAGGCTGTGCATGTAGTCTACGTGGACTTCAGCAAAGCCTTTGACACCACCTCCCACAGCATACTCCTGGAAAAGCTGACAGCCCATGGCTTGGACTTTGTGCTGGGTTAAGAACTGGCTGGATGGCTGGGCCCAGAGAGTGGTGG